>JASSUY010035860.1:47990-102411 GCA_032466535.1 Forpus xanthops
CTGGGATTGCTCTGACCCAGGTGTAGGACCTTGCACTTGTCATGGTTAAACTTCATAAGGTTGGCATCAGCCCACCTTACAAGTGTGTCAAAGTTCCTCTGGATGGCATTCCTTCCCTCCAGCTTATCAACTGAACTACACAGCTTGGTGTCATCAGCAAACTTGCTGAGAGCGCACTAAATCCCACTGTCCATGTCACTGACAAAGATGTCAAACAAGACCGGTCCTTACACCAATCCGTGAGGGTCACCAGTCATTCCTGGTCTCCAGCTGGACATTGAGCCATTGACCGCAACTCTTTGCATGTGAAAGAGAAACTCTTTTTGTATCCAAGCATTATGCTAACAAGGCGAAGGGCACAGTGGGCTGGATTCTTCAGTTTTGATTTTGTCTTGAGCTTCAGCAGAAACCTGTGGGTTAAGGAATTGTTCTCAGTTGTGCAGCCAAGATCAGGAGCTGATCCAGTTCTGGTAGCTTCCTTATGTCAGCAAGTGTGTCTGTGTGAGGCTGTGATTATAAAATGACGTGAAAAAGGCAACGCTGTCCACACACTGCAAGTGCAAAAATAATTGGGCTCAGCACAGTGCTGTCAGTTAAACCCCAGTACAGGAGCAGTATTCTAACAAATTGTACAACTTTGTAGTTATCTTGTATGCTGAACTGTTCAGGACAGTGATGGCTTCATTCTGTAGAACACCTATGTGTTTTGTGAGTGCTTTTCTCCTAAATCTTAGCACGTAAGGTGACCCTGAATCGATAAACTCCAGCCTTTCCTTTTAGGATATGGTTGTTCCATAATTGTGGTCCAAAAGATGGGGAGAGGTTTTTTAGCTTTGTCTGCTCTATGTTGCAGAGGTTATCTTGAACCAGCTCTGGAATCCTGAAGCCGTAATTTTCTTAACATCTCTCTGCACTTCAGCTGATTTACTGTGATATTGAGGGGGTACCTTAATGTTGCTTTGTATTGCTTTGCTAGCTAACCCAGCTAGGAAGCTACCATATAAATGCATGTTAGTTGATGGATGTACTTGTAGCTGAACTGATAGCAGTTCAACTCACAGTTGGGTTTTTTGGTTGGTTTGGTTGGGTTTTTTTTGGTTTTTTTTTTTTTTTTTTGTAGGGTAGATGATGAGCATTTTGCCGACTTGGAGGTAAAGATTTTCTAGATAAGGGAAGTATTAGTCAGTGTTATCTCTCCATTTAACCTTCCCAGGGTGGTGTAGGTCATATGCAAACAGCAGTTACAGCCCTGCCGTTGCAGTCCGGGCATGTCATTCACTCAGTGTATAAAATTTGCAGCATGGCTGGGTCCCATTTTCTTATCTTGTGGGATGTTTTTAGTGGCTAGAGAGAAAAAGAACATCAAATGTTCCAAGTCACAATTAAAGTGTTTTTTTAAATGCAACAAAAAAGATGTTAGAAACAATTCCCACTTCTCATTCCATCCACTCTGCCATAAATTCAAAGTTTAAAGAATAGCCTCAAAACTAAACCAAGGTGGTCCCGTGTGTCCAAATACAATGGGGTAAAAGCCAGGATACTTCTGTCACTCTTACCTTGATGCAGTTTGACTTTTTCAGTGAACAGATTTTGGGTTTGAAGCTCACTATTGGAAGATTTGCTGCTTTCATGTGCCTTTATCTGCTGTGCCAAGGAAACTAGAAAGTTCTGTTTGGGGGACTTCTCCTTTTAAAAGGTTGCTGTATAATAAGTAGTTACAAAAAATATGGACTAACTACCCTCCTGAACTGTGTTTTGGATGGAGTAATATTGACATTTTATAGTGCTTACCTTGGCTTCCCTCCCTCTCATTTGCTATAAATTGTCTTCTGCATCCCTCCCTACAGGCAGTTGTACTTCAGAAATCATTTCCATCCTTCGCTTGTGCTTTTTGGCCATAAAAACTGTAATCTGGAAAGAAAAGAGGAAGCTTTAAAGCTGTCTTTGTTAAGATTTGTCTCTGTCATGATTCTCATGGGATATTTAACATTGCTTTCTTGAATTTTTGTAGGCAGGATTAAATACTGTGGGATTTTGCTGTGGCACAACTGTAATGAATGCCTAAGCAGACTGTGCCTTGTTAGACCCCCCTAGTGTAAATGCTTAGATTTTATTGAGGCTAAAAAGAGCAATTAACAACAAACAAATGGAGGACTTGGAGAGTGATGGTGGAAAGTACAGAAGATGTAGAAAATGCCTGGTCTTTTCCTCAGGGTGAAGTCTGTTCCTTCCTGCCTTAGTCCTGCCAGTTGTTTTTTCTAAGTTTTGATAATCTGATAGCCAGTTCTTCCTCATTGACTGCAGCAATCCCAATTAATCTAGATTAGCTTCTGAATTTAAGACTAATTTTTCTTTCTTCCTAGCTATTGCTCAACAGATCTGCTTGTTTCTCAGTCCTTGGCCTGCATTCCTGTTTACTGATCTTGTGTTCTGTCCTTGTGCTCTTATCCAGCACTTTTCTGTTTCCTGGGCATCTCTTAGAGGTTCTTTGTTGTGAAGTTTTTGAGCTCTCTTGGTTATCTCCTCAGGTGTTTGAATCAGATTGTGTTAACCATGAGTTACTAGAGATCATTGTGAATGGGCCCATGAAACACTTAACAGCAATTTCAGCCCACTGGTGTAGGGGCAGAACGATGTGGGTTTTTCTTGTTCAGGTTTTTTTAATATGCCACTATGTTTCTTCACACTAGACCTACTATTGATGCAGCACCAAAGGGAGCGTAGTAGGGGCTCGTGGCTTCTTATTGATCACTGTGGTGTCTAACGTTATTGAGTGCAGATATATGTAACAACAGGGTCTAAAAAGCAACACAGCTAATCACTTTAGCCATGTCTGTTAGCAACTTTCTCTTTTGGCTATCCTTTGTTTAACAGTAGGAAATGTGAAGAAAAAGTATAGACAACGTTCTACTGGAAAATGCAAGTGCTCCGAGAAGTTCTGGTTGTATTTGGGTAATAATGTAGGTCCTTTGTACCTTGGTTCTTGGAGAAGTAGGTCGTTTACTTGGTTCAGGGCAGTAAGCTAGTTGTAGATATGTTCTACATGTGCTGCAAGTACACTGGCAGCAGTTTTCACTGTGTTCCTCGTGATGCTTAAATGTGTACTTTTATTTTTCTTTCCTTTAACTCTCTTCATCGGCTTTCCAGATGGCTGACTGGGAAATATGTTTTTTGAAGTGTCCATGGGGAAATTATTCATGTTAATGCTGCTCATTTCTTAGACATTTTACAGCTCTGCAGGTGATTCCTAAAATTATAATTTCTGACACTCCTGGAAACTTTCTATTACAGATTTGGGTCATTAGACAAAAATATGTACTGCTACTGCTCCATACTCTCATGGCAGTCTTGTGTAAAAATGTTCAAAGTCACTTTCTGTGGAGAGTGGCTGGTTTCGGCTGGTACTAGTTCTATATTCTGTGTGTAAAGGACTAGTACTAGTGCTGTATGGATTAAAAAGGTGCATTGGGGCTAGATTTGCTCTCCAAGCTGTCACCCGGCGCTCCTTTCTGTAGTAGTAATACTAACAGTGCTGACTGCTTCTGCATGATCTGAAATCAATTGTCTTGGATGTTGGAGTTACGAACAGAATCTTGAAGTTCTGATGATCTAGTGTAGGGTTTTTTTTCCTCTCCAGAGATGTTTCTTCCCAGCGTTGCTTATGTTACTTTGTTTTCTGAAGTCTTCTCACAACAAGCTTCAAAGAGTGTTCTCCAGTCTTGGGAGATGGAAGCCTCCTTTAGATAAGGCTTATTTTTAACTACACCTTCCTGCTGCTAATGAGTCATTCAGGGAGATCCAAGTCTGAGTCTGTCTCCAGTGAGGTATTCTCAGGCCTGTAGTGAAAAGCTGTTGCTTCAAAACGCTTAAATGTAGGACAGGCCTTGTGCATGCCTCAGTATAAAACACTAGCTCAAGCTGTCTGTGGTCATACCAATGTTTAAAAGTGGTCATAGTAGTGTATACCACATCTGAAGAAAACCAGTGAATTATGGTGATAAACACCAAGAAAACTGTCACACTAGCTGTAAGAATGGGGAATTGGAATGAGGTGGCTAGATGGAAGAGTACATGTGTATTGCTGGTTGTGGAGTAACAAGGAGCTGCTTAAATATCAGTATCTTGCAATGAGGAACAATGTTTTGAAGTAGACTTGGAAAGGTTATTGAGCTAAAAGAGCACTTTCATAGCTGGCTAATGCTTGTAGATAGGCATGGGAGGTACTTATCAGAAAACAGTGGAAGAGTTGAAATAATTTGAAGTGGCTGCCTCAACCATTTATTTTCTTTCTTGAAGCACTAAATGTTCTTCATGTTCTTAATATATCAATGCAGCATAGAACTCAATGTTTTGTTTCTTAATTTTAAAATCTGGTTTCATGTACTTTTTTAATGCTTAAGTGACATGTAGTTGCCTTAGCAAGCGAGTCCCACGGGGATTCACAGTGTTCACTTAATGTGAGTGGAGTGAGCTGCAAGTGTAACTTTCAACAAATGTGTACATTGTTCAATCTTTGTTTTTACTGTTTCTATAGGGAATGAAACTTTAACAGGAAGTCTGTGTTAAAGCCTGGCTGACAGCAAGAGAGGCAAACGGTAGAAGCAATGCCCTGATGAAAAGGTAGGGTGCAGATTGGTAGAGTTTTCAAAAGGCTTGTGTTCTGGCTTGAGAGAATTCCTGTGATATTTGAGGTGCTTCTGCTTTGTTCCCAGGATTGTTTGCTTGTTATGAAAAGAAACACGGGGGAAAAGGCTTGTATGTCATTGTGCCAGGCAGCATTGTAAGCGCAAGGATGAGGTGAAGTTTTTAACTTGTGTAGCTGCAGTTATTCCCATGTTCTCAAGTTTGGTAAGCTCTCATGTGATTTGTGCAGTAGCATTGCTGAGAAATGGTTCTGGGTAGCTGACTGATCCAGTTAACTTCATTTTGCTCTTGCATGACTAGTTGCCACATTTGTGTGTGTTGGCGGCGTACTTGAATGGGATAATACAGTAATGCACACAGTGGACTGAAACTCTAGGGACTGTTAGAACTTTATTGGCAATTTTTATATACTGGTCACTGCTTTGTGTGTTTGACTGCTTTTCATGTGCCTTCAAAGGAAGGAAGTACTTGGAATGTGTTTATATGATGAATGCTTAAAAAAATAAATCACCATTTATAACAAAGCTTTGAACTGTTAAAAAAAATAAGTGTTGCAGAGCCCCTGTGTTGGTTTCCAACCTACGCTGGGAGATCTTCATTCTTTGTTTACAAACACAAATCTCTTTGGAGTCAGGCTGACAAAGTAAGATGTTACCTGATTTAGACAGCAGCATAAGGATCTAATAACGAATTCAAATTAATAAGTGATTTAATATTCATGAAGAAAAATGGAGGAAGGAATGGGAATGAAGAAAAGATTAAAAGATTAGAAGGTGGTGGTTGTTTCTGTCTGACAGAGTCGGACTGGTGAAAATGTTGTTATGGAGTTGGATGGTCCTTACCACTGTTTTTCATGGGTCGTAAATCTCTTGCACATGCCAAAAGCACAGAAGTAAGTCCTTTTTGCTATCTAGGAAAGCTGGCTTCTGGAAAGAAGCTGGCACTGCTAGAGCTGTTCTGGTCTGCAGCCCACTTACAAGATACCTCTATCTTGGGTAGGAGCAGGCTGTATGGGTTATATCAGTACTTTTTTCCTTGGAAATAGTGTAGTGCATCTATGGTAAACTCTGTACTTCTGAGTTACTGCTGCACAGATGGAATATGCGGCGCATCTGCATTAGTTTTGGTCATGTGATGAGGTAAAAGCTGATGTGTACATCCCTCTTATAGTGTTTGAATGAAAAATGTGATCTGTTCAGAAAGCTTGGATGCTGATTGAGTTGTCTGAAAATAATGTGAGCAGGTATAACATCATGCCTTTCAGTTTTTGTTTGCTTTGTACATGGCAGTTGTGGATAGCTTATGGCAAACAAGAAGTAAAAAAGTGGAAGCAAAATAGGTTAGCATATATACTCTGCTTTCTGAATTCAGATCTAAGTCATATGAACATTTTATGACCAAAGGGTCATCTGCAGGGAGCTCCTGCAAACCTCCTGATCATCTACCTTGTAATAGCATCTTGGGCTGCACTTTGCAGCAGTTTTTTCTCTTTTAACACTGGCAGTAGACCTACGATGCTATTTTTCAGGTTAATCTCTCTTGCCCAGTTGCTAAAATGCCAGCACCTATGAATCACAACAGTGAAAAGAGAGAAAACTATTACTTAAAATTTCCGAAATAGTTATGAAGCAATATGATGCTATTAAAAAATTACATTGGATAAGCAGTCAAACTGAGCTTACCCTTTGTTGGTCAGCAGAGTAATCAAGCTGGATAGTTTATGGATCTATGGGAGGATTATCTGGTTGTTTCTCCTGTTCCCATATGTTTAGAAATCCCGAAAGCCCTGTGTTCTTCCACATTTATATAGCCATGATCTGCTAAGTCTGTGTATGTGTTTAATATTGCCTTGCAAGTCAGTTTACTCTTCACAAGAATATTTTGTTTCTTGCTGATGTTTATGGTATTTAAGCTCTAGTGGTATACTGTCCATTAAAAATTATCATGAGATGGCTCAAAGGCCATGTATTGCGCTTACTTCCAGGAGCTTTTGAAAAAGGTTATGTGTATGATGCCATTGTTTGTCTTCAAAGCGCAGCCTTTTGTCCCCAGGTGACTGATGTGTAGAGAAGCAATAATAGCTGTGTCTCACTGTGACACTGTGAATGTTGTTGAATTTCACCTGGAACCTGCTGCTTCAAGCAATGCTGTTGTGCAGTGTGACTCTGTGTTGTGTGTTTTGTTTTGGGTTTGACTTTATTTCCTGGAAGTTGACTTGCAGTACTGTGTGACGTACATAATCACAGCGTGCTTTGGAATACCTTCATGGTAGCAGCTTCTACAGGAATTATTCAGGTTTATCTGAATATCAGTTTATATGAATTGCTTTTCGCAGAACGATTGTCACTGACTTAGCTCACATTATACACCTTCTTTCTGGGGTCTGTTAACAAAGCTTGCAGTGATCTGCTCTCACAGTAAACAGATGTTGAAAACTCAGTACCACACTAGCTCTAGTAAAGTCTTAAATTAGCTTGAATAAAATAACACTGAACTATTTGATATCTTTTGCATTTTATTGCATTTTTGCTGCAAGCCTTTATATCCAAAGGCAGCAGTCATAGAATCATCATAGAAGCGTGGAATGGTTTGTGTTGGAAGGGATCTTAAAGCTCATCCAGTTCCAAACCCCTGCCACAGGTAGGAACACCTTCCACTAGAGCAGGTTGCTCCAAGCCCTGTGCAACCTGGCCTTAAACACTGCTGAGAGTAGGGCAAATCTGGATGATGCATCATCAGCTTCCCTTCTCCTTCTGTAAAATCTGCATAAAATTATGACAGATTTGCTGACTTCTGTATTACTTACTATAACCTTAGGAAGCAAACTTGAATGATAGCAGCTGTTTGTATGTAGGGGATTCTAATTTTACCTGGCTCTAAATGAGAGCTTTGCCCAGCTTTTCTTGAAAGTGCTTTTGGGGATAAATGAATTTTTGAATTTAAGAATTTTAGTATAAACTTAATATGAAATAAATAATAGGCTTGTGAGATAGGTGTGATTCTTCATTATAGTGTGTGTATATCTTTCTGTTTAGTTGTAATGCTGTCTTGGCTAATTAAACTGGAATGGTATACTGCTAATACACTGAAGGCATAAGCCTTGCAATTTTAAGAGTCGTAGTTTGTATAATTTTTGATTGCTAAACCAGTTTTGAATTTAAAAGGCATTGTGAAGCGCTCTAGACACTGGTGTAGCTTTGTAAAATAATGCAATTGAGAGTAGGAACAAAACAAAACTTTGTTTTTCCAACTCATCTTTAAGGCAATGTTCAGTTTTGTGGTGCTTCTCCTGCTTTGTGGTCGTGGGGCATTTTTCATACACAAACATGCAAGACTTGCCAGCTTTCAGTTTACCTTTTATCTTTTAATAGAAGACTCTTTCACTAGAGTTCACGATGGTGTAAGCATTGAGTTTAAGTTGGTTGGTTAATAGGTTTTACTTAGCCAGCTCTGCCTTCCTCAGCAGTTCTTGAGGAGTACTTCTAAGCAGTCTTTGACCATAGCTCTTTCCTGATCATTGTTATGAAGCATTATTATTTTTCCTTTCTACACTTCTTGATGCATTTTTTAGATGATGCTTTTTAAAAACAACTGCTTATATGCCGTGATGTGTTTTAAATCTTTTTAACTAAAGAGCAAATACTTGCCAGTGTATCGTAGCTTTAAAAAAAGCTATTACAGCTTATCCAGTGAGTGCTGGTTGATAAAGACAGGAAGTTTTCATCACAGTTAAAATGTAGTATAACATAGTTAAGTTTTTCAGGGAATTGTTAATGTTGTAAAATATTTAGAACTTCAGTCATGTTAGCTAAAAGATGTTTGTGCTTGGTCTTATGAAGCTTCTTTATCTCCCCATGCTTTTGTTATTTGCTGAAGCCAGATGTATGGTCAAATAATGGGCAGCATATGCAGTGGTTGAATTTGTGTCTTCAGATATATTGCTCAAGGAGAAGTTTTGAGTTTGTAGTTATTGATCTCATATACTGCTGAGTAATGTATTCCAGCTGGCTTTGAAATAACTGATTTTAGGTTAAATGCAGCTTAGTTTTGTAACTACGTTCTCTCTTCTCTCAGAAAACAAGCTGAACTGTTGTTTGCAAACTGGTACAATACTGTATATTGATGGCTGGTTTGCAGTAATCATGTGGTCTGATGTGTCCCATATTACCTGTTGACCATATAGAAAGCAAAGAAGGTTGGGTAATTTTAGTGTGTTTTTTTTTTTTTTCCTTGGTGTTTTCTTGAATAATGCAAACAACCTTAAAATAAAAACTTACTCATTTCCTTATGACTTTAGAAGTCACCAGTCAAGTCAGTTACTGTAACAAAATACAAGCAATCTATAAAATAAGAGTAGGAAGATGGAATTACCTTTCTTGCACTGGTGGATGAGGTTGACAGTGGTGGTCAGGCACAAGCTAACATTCTTCGTTCTTGAGTAGGGATTGGTGC
This sequence comes from Forpus xanthops, assembly GCA_032466535.1. Taxonomy (NCBI): domain Eukaryota; kingdom Metazoa; phylum Chordata; class Aves; order Psittaciformes; family Psittacidae; genus Forpus; species Forpus xanthops. The sequence goes on from JASSUY010035860.1 coordinate 57,087, forward strand.
TGGAAATCTGAGGTCAGCTTTCAACAACTTTAATCAATTTGATTAAATGCACGGTATCAACTTAGGGCTTAATATTTCTCATTATCAGTGAGCAATATCCACAATTATTTTGCTTGGATTAATGAAAGTTGTTGGTAAAATCCTGAACTGATGATGATATTGGAGCAAAAAATAAAGGGAGATAAAGCAACTAGAATAAAGGTGGCATGAAAACTGAAGTAACCACTCAAACTGTTCTGAATTGTGTTGGTTGAGTTTCTGAATGTTAGCAAGCTCTTGAGAGTGTTGCAACAATTACTCATGCAGTAAAACTTTGTACCCAAACAAAATTAATTGAACAAAAGGGAGTTTTAAATATCTTGTCTGGTTTAAAAAGTCTGGAACTTGATGACAGTAAACTTCCTGAAGCTTCCTGAGGTTCCAGCACATATGGGTGACTTAGATAAACGTTTTTAGCCCATTGCTCAATGTTCCATGAAAGAGAGGGAAGCATTTTCTTTCCTTGCAAAATCAAGCTATTAAATAAGAAAGTAAGACATGGGATTTAAGTGGCTTGCAGCAGTATTGAAGTGTCTGGAAAAAAAAGGAAACTCTGTCTCCTGCTGTGTGATGCATATATTCTTTGCAAGGCCATCTTTTCATTCTGTACATGTTTTGTCCTGTGTAATTTACAACATTGGTAGCAAACATTTGCAAAAACAGCCCCAGAACAACTATACAGAAAGAATTATATATAAAGATATTTTTTTCTAATGAGTCTGTTCCAGGAAGAATGTAATTTCCCCACCCAATTTGACTGGAACAGCAGGACTGTGTTGCTTCTTATTATGAAAACCTTCATGTGGTCTTGAATGTTTTTGTTTCACAGTGGTTTGTAGTCCACTGAAGTTGACTTGCTTTAAAGGTTTAGGATAAAAGCTGGTATATTGATGGATGTGGATAGGTTCATATCAGGGATCTGAGCCCCCAAATGCTGTAAATCAACATCACATCAACTTTAGGCCTGCAACAATACTCCAAGATCTAGCCTTGGTATCTGATGTAAAATCTTACAGGGTGAGATAGCTGCAAATATTTATCTTTAGAATAATCAAGGCAGCCTTTGCATATATATTTAATACTCAGGAAGCGGATTAGTTGCACATCATGCCTTAGAAGATCCATTGTCATGGTGAATAGACTGTGGTAATTGACTATATGCAAAATATGTGAGAACTTTTTTGGCTCAATCAGAGAGCTACTCACCAGTTGTGAACTATGTGTGAAACTTTGGGTAACATTTTGCTGTTGCTGTTCCTGTTGGTTCAGTTACTCTGGTGCATAAGTTAACAAAAAGAGGCCACTCGAGTTTTCCATTCCAAGATTTAACAATTAACTCGCATGATTGTCATTCAGAATTCCAAACTGGAGAGAGATTGTGGTTACAGATGAAAAATGTTACAAGATCTCTCTATTGGATGATCTGTTTCTTTCATATTCTTATGTTGTGTTTTCATATATGTTACTGCATTTTTTTAAGATATAGTTCTATTATTTCTGGTATCTTATAATTACCTTTAAACATACTGATATTTCTTTCTTTCTTACCAGTTAGAGCATCTTGTAATGGAAGATGGAAGACAGAGGGGCTCGTGTTGCCGACTACTTTGTTGTCGCAGGACTAACAGATATTTCCAAACCACTAGAGGAAGAAATCCACTTCAATGATGCTTGCCATAAAATCGCTAAACCAAAAGAACCTATTACAGATGTAACAGTACTTAATAAATCTCTGGGGGAGGAAGTTCCTCAGGGATATAAATGTATAGATGTTACTCCCTCAGGACTGTCTGCAGATCTCAATAATGGCAGTCTTGTAGGTCCGCAGATGTACCTTTGTTATCGCCGAGGAAGGGATAAGCCGCCACTTACTGATTTGGGGTGAGTGGGTTTTCTGTTCCAGTAGGTGATTTTGGCAGTTTAATTTGACTAATGAGCAAATAAAGCAGATTTATTGAAATACTGTATTTTTTTAGTATAAGGCAAAACTCTAAACAGGAAGATACTTGTTGACTTGAGCAGTAATGAGTATAATAGGAAAAATGTCTGCTGAGTGAATTTTATGGCAACTGTAATCCTTTGTGTTTCCAAGTTTTCAAAGCCATTTATAGTTTTCAATGTATATTTTTGGGTTTAAATAAGTTACTTAACCTATTTATAATACAGATTGAAAAGAGATGAGTTGTATTATGTTCCTAGGATCAGGCAATCAATTTTTAATAGAATTGAAAATAACCTTATCTTGCAGTAAACAAAACACTTTAAAGTGATTATACGTGTGGAAACTAGTGTAGTTTATTGACATGAAGCTTTTCCATAAGCAGCTTGATGTAATTTGGCCTGAGCTTGTCCATAAACATGTTTTGATCAGAGATGAGACGAGCTGCTATTAAATTGGTACTATGCAGTTATAGTTCCTGCTATAATATTAGTATTTAACATCTTTAAAGAAGATGTGCCTTCTAACTTTTGTTCATCCTGTTTCAACTAGGGTTTTATATGATGGGAAAGAAAGAGTAAAGCAAGGTTGTAAAATAATTCAAACCACTCCCTATGGTCGGCCTGCTAACATCAGTGGCAGTGCCTCATCGCAGCGAGTATACATCACTTACCGAAGAGCATCTGAAAACATGACGCTGAACACGCTGGCTGTTACAGATATATGTATAATCATACCAAGTAAAGGAGAAACCCCTCCACACACATTCTGCAAGGTTGACAAGAATCTTAATAATAGCATGGTAAGATCTGGATTTTTTGAATGCTTGATACTTGATGTAATGCATGTGAAGTATTTGTGACAATTCTGAGAGTGACATATTTTGATAAGCATTTTCCAAAGACAAATCAAATCTTGGAAGAGCTGGAGGATTACATTTCTTTGTTCCTGCTTGGAACGAAGTCTCTTTGGAGGTCTTTGAGCAAATAAATCTTTTTAGTGCTGATTTGGAAAGGCTGACCAGCAATTTTGGATTAGTTCTTAAGAACCTGTTGTGTCATCACGTGTATAACTGGAGGTTTTAAAGATGTGGCTGTTTCTGACACTGGTTTTTACTGTTGTGATGGGAATTCTGTATCTAACAACTGGCTTCCAGTTGGTTTTTAAAGTTTCCTGTTATCTCCACTGCTATTTTATGGATGTCAGTCTCCTTAGTAATTTCACTTTCTTTTTTCTGAAGAAAATTACATGTGAGCAATATTTGATGCCATTGACTAAACCTGTTTAAATGCTTAATATGGTTCCAAATATGCTATAATACACAGGTGTCACAGCACTTCGTATTGCAGAATTTAATATTTATGTGTCTCCTGGTCATATCTGCAGCCCTGTATACTGGCTTTTGTAGGGTCCTCTAGAGTCAGCACACTGATGAGGTTGCTGGCCACATGTGCAAGTAGTATCATGCAAAAAAGATCATGGAAATTGATTCGTACTTGCTTTTAAATAAATGCCTGTAGATTAACAAATGGATTTTTCAGTTCTATCAGTCCCTGTATTGACTGGGTTATGGGAGTGCTGTCTAATGGAAATTGGTCTGGTTTTCCTCCATCTAGAAAAGTTTTGTGTGCCCTTAAAGGGTGCTGGTCTTCTCTGTGGCTTTCCATGTTCTTTATTCATGTCCAGAAATTGGGAACTTCAAAAGTATTTTAAAATAGTAACTATGCCAGAAAAAGAATTGTTTAGAAGCTGCAAGAACTCTGATGTTGTGCTACAGCATTTCACAGACTCTGATGTCAGAGGTGGAATAAGGAATTGGGTTTGAAGATTAGTATGGCTAAAATAAAAATGTAGACATAAAAGACTTAAGTATTAAAGTGATAGAAATGCAGTTAATGACAGAAACATTGCACCCTGAGTGTATGTATACATTAATGTGTGCATGGATGTATGTATAGCTGTCTGTATACACACTTAATCCAGATGTTCAACAAAATGGACACAAGTTTATTTATATGGATTACAATTGTACTTAAAATTCTGTAGTTGTGTTAATAAATGTTTTGGAGAAGAATTTTAGATGTCATGCTTCAGTCCATAAACCAGTTGTGGTTTATAGACATATGCCTCCGGTGGTTAGCTTGGAGCTAACAAGCTGCTTTCCTTTCAGTTATATGGTTGTGTTGTTGCCAGGAAGGATAGTGTAGCCAGCCCAAAATTCCTTTATCTTAATGCTCTATGGTTTTATGTGTAAATTTATGGTTATTAGTAAACAAGGATGATGAGGTTTTTCTTCACTCTCTTCTGTTACATCCTTTTGTTAAACTTCATCACATGATCCAATAATTTCTTCTGTTTTACAGTGGGGCTCAGCAGTGTATTTATGTTATAAAAAGTCTGTGGCAAAAACCAACACCATATCATATAAAGCTGGTATGTAATGACTATTTAGCTTTGTTAATCCTCAAGTTGGCATGTTCAGGCTTGTTTGTAGTGCAATAGATATTTTTATTGAAGAATTATTTGACAAAGACACTGTTTTACCATTATCTGAAAAAAGGCTCTTTCTCCACAGAATTCTTTAAAAACTCTGTACTAAACAGTTTGGTTTAAGATTTGTTTATAATTGGAAGCTCAGTTGTGTTTTGATAGGTTTCCACAAACTTATGTGTGTCCCACCTCTGTTTTTTTTATTCCTGATAACTTGTAAGGATCTGTGTGTATATATGCAGAAGAAAATACTGCAAAAATGGATGCATTTTCATAATCAAAACGTTCCTTAAGATGAAGGATACTGCAGACTTCCACACTGCCCTGCACACCAGTGGCACTGAGCTCTTTAAGTATTTTTGGATTGTCTATCATATTTATTTCATTGTTTTATTTACAAGTCAGAATTAGATTTGCTATGGCTGTGCTGAAATGTGTTGGGCCCTGATTTTGTTTGAGTGCAAGTCATTAGCATGATTCAGACTTAAGCATTAATGTACTTGTATCCCTTTGAGATGCTGCTCCCTATAAACAACAGTAGTTGAGGACTAACTGAAAGGTGGAAGATAAATCTGTAAATAAAATAGGAATTGGAAAAGGCCCCACACCTGGTAGTAGCTTGCGCAAAAGTTTGCTTCTTGAGGGTGAGAAAAGACCACTGCCCTTCTTGATTACTTTTTTTTTTATTGCTCATTAATATTTCACTATATATTAGAAAAGAACTGTTGTGTGCTCTAATGCAGAGAAATCGTAAATCCCTTTCCACAATACTTGCTCTCAGTTTTGAGTCCCCTGGGTTGGCAACAGGAAAGGCTAGATTGCTGGAGTCCCATGATGTAATTGAAGACCTATATGCTAAGAGCCGCTTCAGAACTTTGTGTTTTACAGTGATGTTTAAAATGAAGTCTAAGCACGTTAGTCTGATAGCAGATTAGCTGAATCCTCAGCTGAAGTAGATCAGCATAATTAATTGGCTTGAGTCTATTGATATTTAAAATAATAATCAAATATCTAACATGAGATGTTTCAGGAAACTTTAGTTGGCAGGAATTAAGGGCTTTCATAACTGAAGGTGTCAGTTTTATTTCTCAGTTATTCAGGCTACCAGTTTTAAAACTAAATTTTAAATCTTTGCTCATACCAGTGATGAATGTGAATTATTATAACAGCTGAGGTGCACGCAACCTGCAAACAGAAAGATAAATTAGTTATGAAGACTTCCTGGAATAGGAAGTGGGACTTCAGTCCAATGTGAGGTGGTTTCTCCTTAGGTGTTGGAACTATGCTGCCCCTTTCCACCTATTTGCTCTACCTGATTATTTAGTACTTTAATGATCTTCTGAAGTTAGTGTGTGCTCATATATGATATTTCTGGGCATTTTTTATGGAATGAGCTATTACAAATACATTTCTGCTATTCCTTACATAGCTGTCTCTTTACAAATTGCCTTTATAGGATTAATATGTAGATATCCCGAAGAAGACTATGAATCATTCCCATTACCAGAATCTGTGCCTCTTTTTTGTCTACCTATGGGTGCAACGATTGAATGTTGGCCATCTAACAGTAAATACCCTCTCCCAGTTTTTTCTACATTTGTATTAACTGGCGCTTCTGCAGAAAAGGTATTTTGAAAGTTTAGAAAATAATAACAGATAAACAACTAAATTCTCAACTGAAATTATTATCTGTTCAGGATGATGATAATGCCTATTTTTATAGGCAAATTGAATCTTATTTGTTTAAGCTTAAATTCTCAGAGCCTGCTTTAAAGAGTGACTTGTGTTTATTTCACTGCTGGACTGTTGGTCATATAAACCTGTACTCCTTTGCTTTCTGATCATGCTGGCCTTTGAAACTAGAGAGCTATAAAAACTCTTGACTGCGACTACATGCAAGTATACTATTTTTATGGCAAGCATGGAAACAACCTTGCATGTATTTACTTGTTCTAAAAAGCAGATTGGATGTCAGAGGAATACTGCTTTGAGTTGTGCATAAAGGAGTCCTAAAATAGCTTTAAAGGCAATTGTAGTGGTACTCTCTATAATAATTATTTTTTCTCTCACTTAAATTGTTTTGCAAATTAGTCTTTCTCATATGACATGAAGTATTTTAAATAAATAACAGACAGTCTGGGTTTTCACAGCCGTAAGAATATTCCAGAATATATTGCTTCAAAAGATGATGCATTAATGTAACTTTTCAAGCAGTAACATAGACTTGATTTCCCTTGCATGTTTGGGGTTTGTTAGATTGCTTTGAAGATTGAGGCAGATTTGACTTCATCTTTATTGTTGTTTGCAGGTATATGGTGCTGCTATTCAGTTTTATGAACTGTATCCTGAAGAGAATCTCACAGAGAAACAAAAATCTCAACTGGGATTAGCAGCTGCTACTGAGGGAAAGTCAGACACATGCAGAACAGTTCAAACAAATAAATGCATTTGCCTGCTCTCTCACTGGCCTTTCTTTGATGCTTTCAAGAAGTTTCTTACCTTTCTGTATCGTTACTCCATCTCTGGGCCACATGTCCTGCCCATTGAGAAGTAAGTAATTCTAGAGATTTGTAACAGTAGTTCCAATTAATGGGAGTTCTTTTTTTACTTCAAAGTTTCCTGTAATATCCATTTGACTTGAAGTCATCAAGCATTAAATATGGCTACGCAAGATTAAGCACTTTTCACTGCTGATTAAATGTGTCTTTACCTACTTTCTCAAATAAATGCAGGTTTTTATTTGTAATTTAAGTGCTTGCAATGGTATCTCAGCAAACCTTTTTTAATTAGCTTTGCACCCTTTAGCATCATGATTAGGAGGAGCAAGATCATAAATCCTTTCTTAATGTTGCATATATTAAGGTAGGAGAATGAAGTACGTGGGTTTGTGGGGTTTTTCAAATGCCTATTTGCAAAGAGAGGTAATTAAACAGATTGAATTTTTTTTTATACTAGTAATCTTCCTCTGTTTGTGATAAATAAGCCTAATTTCCTTCTTACATAGATGATTTCACTTCTTAAAATGCAGAGAAAATCTTTACAACCAAGAAGTGGTTGGGTAACCTAATATATTTGAAGATGTCCCTGCTCATTGCAGGGGGGTCGGAAGTAGATGACCTTCAAAGGTCCCCTCCAACCCCAACTTGTCTGTGATCTATGCTACCTGTAATTGATATGTAATGTCATTGAACACATCTGGCCTAACGTAACTTTTCAATGCATCAGATTTCAAATTCACTATATTATTAGACTTCAGACGTTTTTCAGATTAAACTTCAATACTAACTTCTATGAGACTTTGACTTTGTGCGTTGACCATTTTTTGCTATTATCCATTTCATTATTCCGCTTTATATCTACTAGTTTTGAAAATCTGACAGTATGAGCTTCCAGTAATGAAAAATTTGTGGGGTTTAAGTTTAGAACTATTTTGGGGTTTTGATTTTCATGAAGGAATAAAATGAGACTAAAATAAAATGAATATTCTCTTAATTTTGATTTTACAGATTTATTTGCTCATTCTGATTTGTAAACTGACTGGTCAACTTGCTGTGGATAGTTTAAATACACCTACACTGTCTTGCACAAAGTTAATGTAGTATCTAGCCTAGTTTCTTTGGCTATTTTATTGATGATGGTTGACTATGCCATACATGTATGTTTGAACATTTTCAGTCAGCCCAGCCACTGCAAGCAGCAGGCCATTCCCTTGATGTTTGCTGTATGGTCTGTGACTATCTTCATACACTGGTAATAAAGTCAAAACCCCAAATCCGTTGTCAGCCTGATTCCTTTCCTGTTCTTATTTGCCATGTGGCTGCACAGGCACTGATGCTGACAAGAGGGAGATCAGCTGAGGAGTGGTGCAGAGAAGGCACAATTCTGCTTATGGTTAAGACCTGTTATGTCATTATAGAGCTGCAACAAAAACTTAAACCGAACGCAAATACACAAATGAAAGCCAGTAGAAACCGGGGGGTTTTGCATATTTCTAAATGTGTGATGTGTGGCTACAATGAAATACGAAATGTATAGCTTTGAATGAGAAATATGTAGAACAAGTCTTCTGTTTAAGTCAATATTTATTTGTGGGTTTATCCGAATTTCTTCCAACTTTGGTTGGTTGTCTGTGTCATAATAATGATAAGAGTTGCAGAAATCACAGGAAAGTGTGTTGTATGTGCTGTAGCATGTTGATTTATGATGTATTACCTGTTTCTTCCCAACTTTCTGTAGATTGCAAGTAGTTTCTTTAAACATGAATGTGTATCATGTAGAACCTCCTACACGTTTAGAACTTGTGCAAATTCAGTCACTTCATAAAACTGAGAGCTTGAAAAGAATGAATCCATATTTTTAGTATGTGGAAGAACTTTAATACTTTTTCATCAGAAACATGTATAACATTTTTAATTTGAAAGCGAAGAAAATGGATGAACTTAATGACTCTCTTTGATATACAGCTGTGAATATTTCTTGACTAATAACCAGTTATTGTCTCTGAGGAATCATGCTATTTCAAGCCCGTCTTAAAAGCATGATTGTAATATGGTGTTACAATACTAAAACATCATAGAATCATAGAATAGTTAGGGTTGGAAAGGGCCTTAAAGATCATCTAGTTCCAACCCCCTTGCCATGGCCAGGGACACCTCCCACTAAACCATGCCACCCAAGGCTATGTCCAACCCGGCATTGAACACTGCCAGCGATGGAGCATTCACTTCTCTGAGCAACCCATTCCAGTGCCTCTATGTCTACATTTATTTCTATTTGTTAAACAGTTCCTTGTACTTTTTCAGTCTCATGAACCAGCCTTGTAGTCTGATAGGTAATCTGGCCTGCCATTTGGGATGTCGCTAGTAGAAAAATAGGTTTTGAAGGTCAGAAAAATCCCTGTAGTATTTGGATGCTGTGTTTTCTTGCTCTCTGTCTTCTGAATAATTATGTGCCATTTTTATTTAATGATTTCTGTTACTGACAATAACTTTGTCTTGAGGTATAACGTTTGAAGCTTGTAACTTCCACTAAATCAGTATTTTTCTTTTCCTTTAGACACATTTCCCATTTCATGCATAAAGTTCCTTTTCCATCCCCTCAGAGGCCCAGAATTCTTGTTCAGGTGAGTGTAAATTTCTTAATTTACTTTTGTCTTCAGTGAAGACAAAACAGAGGTTGAGCAGGTTAGTAAATGGAAAATGGAGTGTTTGTTCTAATTGTTCTTATTGCTCAGGATTGTTTTCCTGAATTCATACACATAATTCTTTTTGATTTCTCATTGTTCTGTTTCCTTTTGGTTAAGGACTTTAATGAGATCTTTCAGAAACTGTTTAGTGAGCTTAGAACATGATTTTCTTTCAGTGTATGAAAATGAAAAACTACTCAAAGTCCGCATCTGGTTTGACTTTTGCAGTAGCTTTTGAACTGTTTTCTTCTTGCTATTGTATGAATGCTGAGTGTAAAATAAATAAGTAAAATTAAAACCAGATGTGAGGTGTATATTCCTGATTATCCGTTTTCCCAAAGGGCTTCCTGCTGTCCTCTACGTAATGGATAGCTCTTACTGAGAACTGCAAGAGCTGCACACATTCAACAGAGGCACTTTATCAAATACGACCCTTATCCTGCCCTACCTGCAAGACCCAGCATATTTTACTGAGTGTGGGTGAAAGGATATAATTGCCAGAATGAGGTTACCAGTTATTTGAAATTATACCCCTGTTACTGTTGGTAGGAGAGAGGAAATCCCTTTCTCAAAGACTTCTTAAGTGAAGTGATATTGAATCTTTATATTTCCCTCTTAAGAGGCAGAATGGGTGTAGACATGTTAAAATTTGATTGCTAAGAAAAAGACAGCTCTATTCTGCTTGTAGTTATTCTACCAATCATGGTTTTGAACAAATTGGTCAAACCAGTGTAAAGCTCTGCTATTACTTGCATGAAATAAAATATGGAGAGCCCTCTGCAGTTTTCAGTCTTAATGTAATAGCCCATAAGCTAGTGAAGACTTTCAGTGTAAATACATTGAGTGTTAAAGGTCTTCCTTAGTATACTTGGGTATTCTAAAGAAATGACATTAATTACGAATACTGAAAGAGGTTGGAGAACAGTTATACTGAAACTGTATCTGACACTTCTGTCACTTCTATTATGATTTTAAAGTTCAATTCAAAACCCAGTTCTTGGTTTGGGGTTTTTTTAATGCACATTCAGTAAAACATTTGTGCTTGGGAGCACTAAGGATACTTACAGAGAGCTGTAAGTCAGTTTAGAGAAAAACATTTAATTTTTTTAGTCTGAATTTTGGATAACGCTGTCCAAGTGTACATGGGTGTATCCTGAAACCAAGTCTGAGAACCTAGAGCAAGTGACATGAAATTACCTCTGTTATACCTTATATATCTTGTATATATTTATTACTTATCTGCGTGTATATATATACACAGCATTTTCAAAATGTTGTATGCATCACATAAGTACAGCTTTAGTAGCTGATAGTACAGATGGAGGACAAGCTGTTTTTAAAATAAGCAGTGGTAATTTAGGTCTGAGAAGAAGTACTTCCCTTCAGCTGCTTTCAGGGACTTTTGAGTTGTGTTTGAATACTGCATTGAATAAAATGGCAGGTGACTATACTGAAGATGTTTTGCTAAATACTGGGTAAAATGCCTGTATTCTTGAAAATTACAAGCTTTCAGGCTTTCATTTTGCTGTTCTTCAGTGATTTCTTGTAGTAAGTTCACTCTGAAACTTATTATTTAAAAAGAAGGTAATCTTTTGCTAAATAAATAGGATCACAAATCCTTCTGAAATATGTGTTGCTGTAGAATTTCTTGCAAGTACTTGTATGCTTTCTGAAAATGAAACCTGCTGTATTTTTAGTAACTACGTGTATGCCAGTGTGGATATCTAGACCATTCTTAGATCCCTCTTAGTATCTGTTACAAGTGAGAGAGAGCATGGCATGTGCCTGACTTTTAAGTTTCCAAGAAGTTATAGCCATTAGTAAAACATTCAGGAGTGTTCCTAATTCCTGGTCTCCAGCTGCCATTGTTGACAAGTTGTTTCTGATCTGGGATCTGCTAGACTCCATTCTTTATGTCCTACATCCACTTATTACACAGATATTTCCCTTATAATGATGTATTTCACAACCTGAAAACTTCAAGAGCACATTGAGTAATGTGTTTGTCTCTCTGAATAATGGGGTCAGTAAGTGCCCCTTCTGCCTAAGGGGGAGAAACTCCTGGAATAGATGCTTGATTGTGTTGATCCGCTTTTGTGAAACACAAAAGCTATAGGACATTAGGCTGAAGCTTCCTTTCTGAGGGTAGTTTATGAAGGTTACCTCAGTCTGAAAAAATGGGATGTCTGAATTCCTTCCCTGAACAAGCTAATGGTGATGGTTGTCACAAGGCGACTTATTTGAAGATAAATCTAGCGTGTAGAGTGGTGTGGCTATCCTCATTTGTCACTGAAGCTAAATGTAGCATCAGCCTTCAAAAGCTCTGTTACATGAAATATGCAAGGAAACAGTTCTGTAGAGGCTCTTGCTAATGCCTTGTGTTCTGTGTGCCCATCTAGGCACAGTATTAAGTGAGTTAGTGCTTTGGCATTTGTGTTACTAATTAGTCTTATCTTCTGTTGTCTGATTATCTGGTTATCACTCAGAAGTGAAATGTTACTAAAAGTTACTAAATTACTACTGCTGCTTGTATGTGCTGTTATACAATAGATAGAAAATGCATGACCACTTAAAGGTAGGATGAAAGTAACTGATGTCTTGTTACCTTGAATTTGCTATGGCTGAAAATGTCAGCCTGAGCTTTGATAAGTTGATTGTGTATCTGTATTCTTGTCCTCATTTGAATCATCCCATTCATGCTGAATATAGGAATGATTTCTGTTGATGTTATATCACTGTAAGAAAAATGTGATTAATAAGATCTTTGTCTTGGATCTTCAACTAATGCAAAATATGGAGATTCTATCAAAGCTGAGCTGTTTCTACCAGCTAAAAGCCTAGTTCTCATGTCTTCTGAAGAAAATATTACCCTGCGTTACGACCTGGTGTCTGTCCCCTTCATGCATATTATCCATCTCTTTCCCCTTAAATCTGAAAGGACTCCCCACTCTGGCCCCTGAGAGCTATGTGTGAACTATGGGTCCTCACTTCCCTTAAAATACAGAAGGCTTTATTTTTCAGCAGTTAATATATTCAATTTTTTGCGGTATTAGCTATTTTATATTCCTCTTTATGAATATGCAATGTGTTCAGTTCTGACCAAGAAAGAAAGATCATGCTTTGCTTGGTTTTTATTAGAAGATGCTGGTGCATAGCACGCACACTACTTCTTACAATGCTGTACAACTGAGATATATAAGGTTCAGCTTAGTTTAAGTTTTATTTTTAGGTGTTCTTTGTTATAGTTGTATAAGTTCTAATAAATATGTCCAATCTTCAGAATAAAAAGAATATATTTTAAAATCTTTTTCCAGCTATCTCCACATGATAACCTGATTCTTAGCCAACCTGTGTCATCACCTCTTCCACTGAGGCAAGTGGCTGTTTAATTGTGAAATGTATTCTGATCTACACAGCAGAAAATATTTGGTACTTTGAGTTGTAACTGTGCAAATTACCTTACCTTCTCTGGTGCCTTTTGTAGCAAGTGTGTCTGAAGCTTTATTTATGTGATTAGACTTGAGGCCTGACATGGATACCTGCTTACTGAACAGTATCTATGTGTTTTCAAGTCAATATAGTGGTTCTTGAGGCAGAATATAGATTAATTCCCCTTTCTTGGAGTTGGTACCTGGATTCCCAAGGTAGTGAAGCTTTTGTATTACAAGGGAATTGAAGGAGTTCTGTCACTGTCTTAACTGTCATGTCTGAGTTCAGGAGAATGATTAAAGACGTGCATGTTGTCTCCCTGTAAGTTGCTCCTTAAAGAAAAATCATGTGTATATCCTGGAAATAGTCTAGACTGATTAAAGACTATGGTTAAAGACAATTGTAACTACTGGGAAGTAACCATTCTTCACTGAACAGTCAAGTGTACCATGTAGTCTGCTTTGCGGTCTTTGACAGAAAGATTTGCAGATGTGTGTTCATGAAATCCCACTCTAATGCCTGGTTTTCTCTTTTGCTGTTGAGCATTTTTTTATGGTCCACTGTAATTTACCAGTGTGTTAATACTCTCTTACAGTGGGGGCAAGTTTTCGACACTACTTCAGAATTTAGGACCTGAAAATGCAGTAACTCTACTTGTGTTTGCTGTGACGGAACATAAAATTCTCATCCATTCATTACGACCTTCTGTCCTTACTAGTGTGACAGAGGCATTAGTCTCTGTAAGTAACAGGTTTTGTAATCATATACCTGCAATTGGAAAAAAGAGTGTTTTTTAGATAAAATCTAAAATTAGTAAGAGTGCTGTTGGGCTTAGAGGTTATTTGTAAATAAGAATAAAAATAAAGATCATTAGAGAGAAAAATTCACAACGCTAATGATATCTCATGAATATAGAAGAGAGACACTAACTGTTGTTGGTTCTTTATGTGTAAATGCTGTAAATAAGGATGTTGTTTGGTTATCACAGTGCACTAAATACAAGTTCCTGATATTCCCAAGTAGCACTGTATTCTCTCTGGCAGAATTTGAAATGCATGCTAATTTCCTGCCTGTCTTCACTAAGCAGTTCTGGTACCTCTGCTATATAGTCTATTATACTGAAGAGCTTTATACTACAAATTGAATTTTAGAGAAATGAGTGCTTTTTTTAATTTAATACTCTACATCTCTATTTTTAGTAATAATTACCTGTTAGGTTAAATAATCATGACATAGCAGTTAGTGAAGTGTGTTTTTTACTTGCATAGATTATACTATTATAGATGTTAAACCTATGTTTTTGTCTCTGCATATTTCCAAAGATGATATTTCCCTTCCACTGGCCTTGCCCCTATATTCCTCTCTGTCCCTTGGCACTGGCAGATGTGTTAAGTGCACCGTGCCCATTCATAGTGGGAATTGATTCAAGATACTTTGATCTCTATGACCCTCCACCAGATGTTAGCTGTGTTGACCTAGATACCAATACAATTTCTCAGTAAGTATTTATTAACAATATTTCTTTTATGTTCATTTCTTTTGTTTCCATTTTTCAAAGGCAACAACTAGCAATTTTGGCAAAAGTTGGTGGGGAGAGGTATTTTAAACATCTGAACTTTTGTTTTTAAATGAGCATGCTAGAAACTGTATCTCCTGTTCAACACAGCAGAGTAGAGGTTCAATCCTCATGGAATATTATTGCCTTTTAGTCTTACATTAAAATCCTACTGCACATCTTGGCACATTTCGTGTATTTACCGTACTGTGTCCAACTTCATTGTGCCTGCAGGAGAATAGTAAGTTTTGTTTCTCATTATGAGGTTTCTTAGTCTTGAAGAAATTCTGGTGTCTTCATGTGAGCATCTGCTTGAAAATTACAATTAAATCACACTTCATATCCATATGAAGTATAGGAAATTCATATTGAGAATTAGAGCTGTGAACTTTCATGGGTGAGAATCTTGATTAAGACTTAGAATCATGCCACTGTAAACAACTGAATTAACAGTATTATAATATTTCTCCTTCAGAACTTCTGTAGAGTACTGCATTTTTCTGTTATACCAATTATTTAGTATCTAAAACATTAGTAGGGGACAGTAGTGCACTCAAACCATGGGGAAACAGTCCGTATTATGATAATCAAACCAGAATTATTCATTTCCTTGCGATGATGTGACATAAAAAGAGCTAGAAGAGCATAAGGCTTCTAATTCAAGATTCTAAAACACTTGAAAGTGACTCAAATTGTATTTCAGAATTAAACTTTATACTGAAATAAATGTTTAATATTTGCACTACGTACTTCATCTCTGGTTCTTTTGTGTCATCCTCCTGTTGGTAGCAGTCTTTCAGCATTACTGTGCCTAACAAAAACCTTTTTTCTGAAGTTTTGATTTGCAGGGTAATTTTTTTTCTTCAGTAGTTGTGTATGGATTTAGAGAATGCTGCCTGTTTTAAGTATTTGTACATAGAAAATCTTGTTCAGGTTTTTATGCTGATACCAATCTGGTATAGCAGTTCTGCTCTGAATTGTTCAGCAGCTAGTTCAAGCTAGGCTGTGATAACTTAAGTCTTGGTTTTGTTACTTTTCAGTTGAGAAGAACATGTTTGTGCATTTCTTTTGGTATTTGTCTAATCCGTTAATTGTAAATCCTTTATTTCCAGTTATTTCTTTTGTCACGTAGAACAGATATTTCAGCTCTAAGTAGAGTCTAGCTAACTTTCTATGTGTGTTCTTAGAACAGGTTAGTTCTATTTCATCATATGGAGAAAGTGTCAAACAGACGGTTACAGTTTTGGTAACTGTGACCAAGAGGGTCTTGAGGCTTGCTGGTGCCCTCTGTTGACCAAGAATATTGTCATTTTCTTTCATCTTCATCATGATGCACTCAAGTCAAAATCTATATTTGCTAAACACAAAGCAGTTGGCATATCTGCTTGATTTCAGGTTATTACGGGCATTCTAGTCATTATCTCCATCCTAGTTTAAGTAAGAACAGCTCAGATCATAGCATATGCGGTGATGGCTCATGCAATGGCTGGTGCTTAATACTTTTAATCCATCTTTCATGAGTTCTAAGTGGATTGATTGCAGTGCTAAAGTGTGGCAGTGTAATTGTCATCCTGAAATATGGGGCATTGGTTGGATGGCTGTGATCAGTCTGTATATAGTAAATCAAGTTTCACTTCATTGGTTGGTTTTTGATCCTCATCAGTTGTGTTTTAATGGAGCAAATTTTCTATGTTCTCCCATTTCTGTGGTGAGAAATACAGTCCTATAGCCCCACACTCTTCATGTGTATATTTACTCTTTTTGCTTCTTTCTTTCCAGAACTGGAGATAAGAAAACTATTGCATGGAAGATCTTACCAAAGAAACCTTGTAAAAATCTGATGAACACTTTAAGTAATTTATATCAGCAACTGGCAGAATGTGAGTGGGAAAGTGCATAATGAGATTTACATTGAATATAGTGTGCCACATTAACAGATAAATATAGCTCATTAAATATGTTGTAATATTAAAAAGCAACCAAAAAAAAAAAAAAAAAAAAACCAAAACAATAGTGCTTTTATATGGAATAGGAAAATCTGTGCTTTAAGTCCAGAGATCAGAACCCACATAGGGGTTTTTGGGGCTGAGATGATGTTCAATAGATATCCCTTTGTATTGGTATTATCTTCCCACCAGAAAAAAAAAGCAGAGCTTTTATGAGAAGGGAATAGTAAAGCAGAGTGTAGGCCAGGATCAAATAAAGACCTTTTGGTCCTCAAAACCTGCTCAAGTCTATTGATACCTTGTCAAATGAGGTAACTTTGACATATCTAAATTTTAAGATGGAAATAATGTTTTATAAACTTTGAGGGTTTTAATGTCTAGCACAAATACAGGATATTTGTAAAAATGAAAACTGATTGTTGATACAGGCAAAGTATATTGAATTTTAATGTGAGAAAGCAGGGAAGTTGGTAAGAGTGATGTTAGTGACTTCTTTAAAACGGAGCATTTGGAAATAGCAATGTAGTCAAGGCCAGCTGATGTGCTTGAGTATCAGAGTTAACAAGCTTTGTGAAGCGGGAAGGAAGTCTGTCAGCACCCTGGCATTACCTGTCTGCTTAGATGCTGAGTTTCATAGGCATTGGAGGGAGCCTTTAGCAGCAATAATGCAATTGTAAAATCAAGTTTCTGTGGCAAAGACAGCAAGTTGTTAAGACTTAAACCGGAGTGTGAAAAGAATGAGGTTGACCAACGCTACGTCTTTGAGAATACATACCTGGCAAGCATATTGCGTGGGATCTTTGTAATTTAACTTGGATTTAGAGCACTTTTAAAGGCTGTTTACACCTTTGTGGCTGTTGAGGTCGCTAGAATTTATCTGTGTCCCGATTAGAATATACAGAAACAGAAGGTTATTGTAGCAGTGATGTCTTAGCTAGAATCCTGATGGCTTTAAAATGTTGATACAAGTATCTACTTTAAGAATAAGCATTTCCTAGAGCTTGAAACAAAAAGCTTGCTTTCTCTCTGTATCAGCATTTTGCATTGTGTGGTATTTTGGTAGCTCCACTTCGCATCTGAGTGGTGCTTTTATGAGTATATAGGTGCTTAATACGTATTGCCTGCTTTTTGGAAACACTTTGAAATGAAAAGCACTATGAAAAAGAAAACACAGTAAAGCACACCCTATCTATCTGTTTGTCCTTAAAATATGCTACTTTAATATGCTCTTGTATAAATTTTCACATCTTTTTACAAACAGCATTCTTTGAGGGTTTTCTAAAGCTCTGTCCATCCTGGTTCTCTGTCGCTCTAGTAACTAATGTGCTGAAAAGGTAAATGTAAATAAATAAAGGCTTTTGATGTTATCCAGAGATACAGGAGTCATTAAAGGTCAAGCTGAATCCATTCTTGCACATCATGACCGAATTTAATAGCATGTATTAAATCTGTTCCGAACTTAGTGGAGCTCAGTAATCAGTGATTCTAACAGGATACCTTTTTTTTTTTTTTGTTATGAACATTGGGGGGGGAAGAAAGTAAAACATTATAATGTTGTTTTTTGTTCACAGTGCAACAGCGACCAAGAGAAGATGCATTAATGGAATTAGCAATGAATGACTATGATTTTAATTCTGGGAAGAAATTGCATCTATTAGATTTGGAGATCCAGGAAGCATTTCTGTGTTTCATGGCCTCAATACTAAAAGGCTACAGGTCTTATCTCAGGCCAATAACAGAGGCACCCTCTGAGACAGCCACAGATGCAAGTTCTCTCTTTGAACTACAAGGTGAAGGCTCATAAACTTGTTTTAAGCATACTAATTTATTATTTTAGATTCTCTGTTATTTAAAGAATAAAAACATTTGTGGTGTTATGTTATAAACAGTAGTGGAAATACAGGTGCAGATAAAATTGCATAGTAGTGGCAAACACTGCAGAAAGGTTATTGAAGATAGATGTAGATTACATGTTAGGAAAAAAGTTCTTCCCTGTGAGGGTGGTGAGGCACTGGCACAGGGTGTCCAGGGAAACTGTGGCTGCCCCATCCATGGCAGTGTTCAAGGCCAGGTTGAATGAGACTTGGAGCAATTTGGTCTAGTGGAAGGTGTCCCTGCCCATGGCAGGGGATTGGAACTGGATGATCTCTAAGGACCCTTCCAACCCAAGCCATTCTAATTGTATGATTGCTCATTAGTAGAATGTACACTGATTTCTGCTGAGAGCGTCTTTGTTTTAGGCATTCTTACCTGTTTCTGATGTCACTTGATAGGTTTCCTCAAAAGTCGAGATCGTTCGCATCAGAAGTTCTACACACTGATGACCAAAACTCAGATGTTTATTCGCTTCATTGAAGAGTGCTCTTTTGTCAGTGATAAGGATGCAAGCCTTGCTTTTTTTGATGACTGCGTAGATAAAGTAAGCATGTCTTCATACGCATAGAGGTTTTTTAACTTGTGCTGTTTCTTACAATGGCTTTATATTGTGCAAGTAACACATACTTGAAGTGCAAGTTGACTTCCATTTTTAATTCTCTTTTTTAGTCACTGTAGCTTTTCGTTTTCCTTTTTTTGTTGGGCTTTGTTTCATTTCTGCTTCTAAAAGGTGAAGTAGCCGCTTGTACAACTGAAGCAGAGACTTACCTATTCTAATACCAGCTATTTTACTAGGTGATGCTGTGCGCGTCTTCTTTCCACTATAAAAAGAGCTCATGGTAGTGCCATGAGAATTAATTTTACAGAAAACACTTGTACTTCTCCAACTTCTATTTCTGTCAGTGATTATTTCAGTTGGTTTTATTAATGAGATAATTGGTTCTATGCCAGTGGTAACTGTGGGGAAACTGAGGCACTAGAATTACTATGTGTTTAGGATTTACAATGCCTTTAGAATTGTTTGTGAAACTAGGTTTTCATTGACATGGAGTGGGCTTCTCTGTAGGATTTCTCTGACCAGTGATACATTTGCTTCATCTTCTCTTCCCTGTTTTTCTTGCTTTCTCTTACTTCTGATACTATACCTAATAGTTACATACAGAGTCAAAATATTGAAATATATCAAGGACTGCTGTATGAATTAGAGCTTTGCCCAAGATGGACTTCGAACATCAAATTTCAGTGATTCCAAGTATTCCAAAGTGAATATTTATGTTACTTATATATTAATATCTTTCACTGGGTGAGCCAGTACCCAAAAGAGTATGCATGAAAGAGTCATCTCATGGGTTGAAAGATGATACAACAGTTTCTTAAGTGTAGCTATAGGCTACTGGGCTGAGGCAAGTTTTATGTACAGTGAAATTAGTTATCGATAAAATATAATCTAAGCCCTGCCTCAAATAATTTCTAAGAACAGAAGTAATCTCTTGTACATGATCCTTTATCCTAGGCAGCTGCAGCAGAGATTGTAATTGATTCCCCATTTTGTCTACTGAGGGATATGGTGTACTTACATCACTAGTTTTCATTTTTCCATGAATTGAAAAACTATCTCAAGTCAACACATATTTGAGCTATTGGCTTCATTGTATTTCGCTGGTGGAACTTGTAACTGTGGGGTTTCTACATTCCTAGAAGTATTTAAATTGCCAAGTAAGGTTTCGTTTATTTCTGCCTTTCAGGAGCCATATGTTCCTGCTACTTGGCTGATTCAGTTTGCTAATGCTTTCCATCTGTCTCGTGCAGTAAAACGTGTCATTGAGAACACCTCTTTGTATGTTTATCAAATCTTAAATATTCAGGAATTATACTGGAACTACTTGATATATTTCCATCTCACTGGAGGGAGAGAACTGTGGAATAGACTTGCTTTTGTGCATGTTGCTAAACTCTTAAGGCATGAGGAATATGCATCCTTGTGTATCCACAGATTCCTTTTTCCTGTCTTGGAAATAATGTACTGTTTGGCTGTGGTTTGGTTGCCACTTCAACCATTTAAATAATGGTTATAAATGTAAACTGTGACCGTATGTGAGCTGAACCTAATCAATATATGAATAAAAAGCATGTTCTGTGCACTAAGAAGAAAATAGTTTTTGATAGTGCCAGCTCTTTCAGATGGAGACTCGTCTCCTGCCACAAGCAGAAGCAACGCTTGTTGAGGTATTAGAGGAGAAATAGTTGGTGACAGAAGGTCAAAGACAAAGCAATATGAATATCAATACAAATACTAAGTAAAGGCTCTTAGGTGGAATGTAATAGATGTTATATTTGCTCTGTTCCTTCTGGTTTCTGTGGTGCCATCAGTAGCAGGAGGAAGCTTGTAAGTTAAAGGCTTGTCTGTCCTTTTCCTCAAAGGGAAACGTAGACACCCAATATCTCTTTTGAGGTTGAATTTGAATACAATTGGTTTACAGTTTTCTCCCACTTGATCCTGCAGTTTGATGCTTTGAAGTTTCCTGGAGCCCTGGAATATGTTTCTATTGCTGCCTTTAAAGCAGGGTTCATTAATTTGCAAGTACAGATCTTCTCTTTGCAACAGCCAGATTTATGGTCAAATAGCCACTTACAAAGCTCAAAACAAAACAAGTACAGCTGTAATTTATGCTTAATAATAGTGATATTTACAAGGTGTCTTTCCTGTATTCCCCATGTACAACTGAGTTATTTGAAAGAGGGATAAAAATTAGGAATCACACTTCACCTTTCAGGTTACTGTTTCTTTAGGAAAACAAAGTTACTTTAATGTGAGTAAGGTCATATGTTTTTATCCCATTATCACTTTGAATGCCTGTTTATTTCTGCAATCTCTGCAAACTAGCATGACTTTAATGAATATGTAAGTGACTGAAAATGTTTAAATGGTGTTGTTTGTAGATTCTGTATGCATCAGGCAATTGGGTAAAGTTTGTCATTGTTTTCAATGTTAAAATAGAGAAAAATGGGGGAAGGAGGAATAGCTTTTAATTTCATATTTAAAAATTAATTCCACGTTACTGCTGCAGTTGAAAACATAGTTCCAGAAATGGTTGTTTTCAAAAAGACTAATTTCTTTGTGAACTGCTTGTAATATTTACCTGAAAGCAGTCAATTTGGACTACATCACTGAACATTCATTGTTGTATTAGGGTAAAGTTCACAAAATCAATGCAACACGTGCTATTCATATTATAACTTTACAAGGCATGCTTGCTTTTAAGATGCAGTCCTTTGATGCTGCTATGGACATTGTCCTGCTTGACCGTATCATTGAAACAACAGAAAATACAACAACATGAGTGACTACTTTTTCATTTAACATAACTCTCCAGGTAGATATGGACAAAACTGGGGAAACACGGCTTATAGAGCTGGATGAGTCATACAAGAGTGAGCATACAGTTTTCATAACACCACCTGAGATCCCCCATCTGCCAAATGGTGAAGAGCACCCTCTACAATACAGGTAATACAAGGACACACAGTAGGATGCTAGCCAAAATCCTAACAGCATCCTACCTCTACAAAATCTTGGTTTAGTTTCTAGGTTCTTTTTATACCCACAAAGTACAGATTTTTCCTATAATTATGTCAAGTGAGTTTCTCTGCTGGTTTCTTCCTTACTGATGGGAAACATTTTTAAATCTAATTTAATCTTTTAGATAGTTTGATGTTGTTCATATTGATTTTTATAAACGTCTGTCATGTGATGCTCACTAGGGACTAAGCCACACAATAATTTTTTTATTAACTAGCATCAATACTTTGACACATTAATTAAAGAATGCTATGAAAGCAAATGATTTTATCAATTGAAGTTGTTTACACAGGTTAAGAGACTGTTCAGGGTCATGAAACCATGCAGATGGATTAGTAAACCACTTTGCCAATGGTGTCTTTAAAGGTTTGTGTTTACTGTTTTGTGTGTAGCTTCCAGTGCAAATATGTAATTGATTTAATTTGCTATTATTACATGTGCATTCTGGAACTGCCTTCCAGGAGTTAAGCAATGCATTTTTTCACAGCTATAATGGATTTCCAGTGTTAAAACTAGATCTGTTTGAGCGACCAGAAGGATTTCTCAAAGCACCAAGTAACAAACTGTCATCCAAAGCCAGTAGTCCAAACAGCCCATCGCCGATGTTCAGAAGAACTAAACAGGTACTTGCAGTTATTCTTGTAGTGTGATGTGTTTTGGGAAGTGACAGCTTGCTGCCTTCAACTTGAGTGGGGCTGGAAAGACTGACTGGCAGTGGCTGCAGCATAATGGTGTTTCACTGGTTCAGTGACCATGCTAGTAGTTCTTTGGATATTTACCTATTTGTCATGGGAGAAAAACGACTGCTGCTGCTGAACCCATGACACTTTTCTTGCTTGCACCATGTCATACAGGGTCCCTGGTCACAGATTATCATTAGCTATGCTGTCCCCATACTTTCCACATTCTTCAGGCTGTTCTCCAGGAGCATAAACTATTGGGTTCCCATATGATCTTTTTGATTGCTTTTCACTATCCAAGAGCTCTAACTTTCCAATGTTTCTTGCAAAATAATGCAGAAAAAATAAGAGAAATATAAAGAAATGCAAGTTTTAAGGAGTAGAATATTTCACAGGAAGTGGTTTTGATATCACCCACTCTGCTTTAATTTTCTCTCCCACTTTGAGCATGTTGTTAATAGTAATGTTGTAATTGCTGCAGGTTTAATGATATATGGTCAGTATTTAACATGTAGGTTTGTGTAATGTGTATGTAAATATACACAAATAACCTTGATGTTTCTTTACAGGAAATTAAATCAGCACATAAAATTGCTAAGAAGTACTCATCCATACCACAGATGTGGTCCAGGTGTTTACTACGTCACTGCTACGGTCTTTGGTTTATCTGCCTTCCTGCATATGTGAAAGTGTGCCATTCAAAAGTCAGAGCTCTGAAAACTGCTTATGATGTGCTGCAAAAAATGCATACCAAAAAAATAGATCCACCCGATGAGGTAGAAGTCCAGAATTCCAGAAATAACCCATGGGTCTTATTGAATGGGGTATGCGTTTGACTTACAGAAACACAGCACTAACTTGTGTGTATTTTCAGGTGTGCTACCGAGTACTCATGCAACTGTGTGGACAGTATGGGCAGCCTGTGCTAGCAGTGCGAGTGCTGTTTGAAATGCAGAAAGCTGGTGTTGACCCTAATGCCATTACTTATGGCTATTACAATAAGGTAAGTATTTTTGCAAGAGGAGGAAAACCTAGAAGCTGCATTTTTATCCAGGCAAATAAAAGCAAACAAAATAAAGGAGCAGTTGAGATGTAATTTTGTCATTTCTAGTAACTGAAAGAAATAAAAGACAGGATATTGTTTTGTCTTTGTAGACTTAGAGGTCTACTTTATAATTGCCAATGTAACCCAGTTTGAAATGGAAGCTAATTTCACACCTGACTGTTCCTTGAGATGACTTTCTTCCAATATTTCCAAAATAGGCTGTTCTGGAAAGCACCTGGCCTTCAAGCAATCGAGGTGGCTATTTCCTGTGGATGAAAGTACGAAATGTTGTTTTAGGAATAGCACAGTTCAAAAAAGCATTGAAAAAGCTACCAGCAAACACATCACATACAACAACTCCTGGTATAGTATTAGCATCCTCTTCTTCGTTAGCTTCATGCTGATAAGAAAATGATTTCTAAAAGCTCTGTTGTGAATTTCATGATAAAAGAATTTAGAGGGAAAACCAAAAAGTTCTTGCAGAATTTTTGGAAAACAGATTTTTTTTTTTATGTTTCTTTGAATCCAAAATGGTCTGCTCTTTCTTTACTGAGGCAGCTTTTCATGGAGAGAAAATATGAGCTGGAAATCAATGTGATAATTATCCTAGTTCATACAATAGCCAGTTTCATAACTGACAAACTTCTCTCCAGCCTTGCCTCTTCTTATTTTCCCCATTTTTTGATGTTAAGAAGCAACCAGAATTAGTCCTTGAGTTTGTAGTACCATTTTTAGGTTCTGTAGACCAAGTAAAACAATGGTATTTATTTTTTTTACCTAGATGTAAATACAATATTTGAGGCTGTAAATTTCGGGTTGGTTTCCAGTAAAGATTTATGTGCAGTTCAAATGGCTGTATTACCATACTAGTGATTACCTGTAGTGTATTTTTCATGGCTACTACTTTCCACAGTATTTATAACTTGCTACTAGTAAAACAAGATAGTAGATTGTAACGTACCAGCAATATAGTTAGTTTAGATGTAGTTGACCTTTTCCACATTTAAGATGGTCATCTGGATTGTCTTTTGAAGGTCACTTCCAACCAGAGCTATTTGACAGCCACACTAGCATCAAGTAAATTTTGCCCATTAAATTAATCAGACTATATTAGTACACCTGGGGTAGTGTTTCATCTTAAGAATGATCAAACAGTGGCTTGAATGTTTGCAGGGTTTTTTGGGGTGATATTGGTTATATTCACCTTATTTTACAAACAAACTCATGGTTGCTGCTGCATTGTTTCATATTTTTTTACTTTCCTGAGTAAAACCATGAGAATTACATGCAGAAACTGTGAGAGACACACTATGCTAAGATGAACCCATGTTTAGCTGCCTCTTGGAGTCCTTGAAGAGACGTGACATTTTGATCAAATAAACCAGGCAACAGAATCAAAGACAAGCAGTGCTGTAGTACAGTATTTGAACAGAATTGTTGCGAATTACCCCTTGAATTTTGTCCTATAGAGCATCACTTCAGTGTTTATACTGTAAAAGTAAACCAATCACTTTTCTCACTTTTCTGTGGTAAAATGTTCACTGTTTAATTACTATATACTTAGAATTATAGATTCATAGAATAGTTAGGGTTGGAAAGGACCTTAAGATCATCTAGTTTCAACCGCCCTGCCACAGGCAGGGACACCTCACACTAAACCATACCACGCAAGGCTCTGTCCAGCCTGGCCTTGAACACTGCCAGTCCCTGGGCAACCCAAGAGTCCTAGATAAGAGAATTACTGTGGAAATTCAATTTATTTTAACTATGTCCCTATATTAACTACCATAACCATCTTTGTTCTGTCATTGCCCTGTTGTGCTAGGAGGACTTTCAGACTCTGGCAATAACACATCATTCAAAGAAGAAGCCAAGCAAGGGAAAATGTGTCTTCAAGATATACAAGAACAAAAGGAGGACAAGAGAGAGAGTGACTCCAGTTCTCGTATGTATCTTGTGCATACAGATATCTAGTTCATGGTGGATAAATAGGGATTTCGGCAAAAGCTAAGTGGGACAGCTGATGTTTTTTATAGTGAGTGTGTGTGATAATGGCATTTTATGCCCATGCCTTGAGTTTTTTTTTCTCTAAATATAATATTCCCGATGTATAATGTTTTGACTTTTAAAATTGCAGTTCTATTTTCCCCCCCTCTTCTGTTTCAAATAAGTGATGATGATAGCATAAAGGCTTAATGATAATTACAGCTTCATGGTTTTGTCCTTAGATTATGCCTATGAAGCAATTATTTTTACAGGGAAAGCTTTTTTACCAGTCTGTTTTCTTTATCAATCCCCTAAGAGAAGAAGAGCCGAATTTCTGCAGGTCTGTGAGAGTAGACTAAGTTATTCAGCTCCTGAGACTTCTCAGAATTTAGGAGATGTATGAGAAATGAGAGATGCTTTGGATTATTTGTGGACCTTTTTCTTTTCTTCAGGTTTTATATCTGTTGCTCATGATTCCCTTAACTGCAGTTGAGCAGCATATACTTTATGCAAGCATACAGCAGATGAGATTGTTTAGTAAAAATGCATAGGTCCTGGAGATTCCCATATACATAAGAATAAATTCTGCTCTAATAATATCATTACATTTTTCAGTGTGCTCTCTCCTACTGAGTTACCTATTCCCTTGTCAAGCAGATGTGGTATAAAAGTATGAGACAGTATAGAGCTTGAAAACTTACTTCAGTGTTTTCACCACAGCCTTCCTTCTAGCATTAGTATTTTTTCTACAGTTTACTTGTACGTTTGACTTAGGAGTATGTTCTTACGACCACGGATAAGGTGTCAAGCAGGTCATGTAGGTTAAATGAAACTTGTGAGGGCACAGAAAATGTGCATTCTGCTGAAAGCTTGTGTTTATTTTTAGCCATAATTAAGTCAAGAGTGTGTGTCTCCCAGGTAATAGATGTGCTGGAAATGTTTTGTGCTTATGAATGCAACTTGAGAATATTAAGTTGCTCAAACTTGTTTAGAAAAATAGTTTTCCATTTTGGGTAGCCGCCTGCAACAGAATTTGTCTTTCATATCAGAAAGAGGTGGACGTAAATACTGCAGCATTGGCTTAGTTTCTCTTGTGTAGTCATGTTCGTGGAGGTAAGGAGGTCTGGACAAAGATAGGCTCATTGGTGCTGAGCTCTTGCAAAAGTAGGACAGAATACTCTTATGCCTGTGCTTTGGAAGTGAACACAGGTGGTCTTTGGCTCCACAACCACCACTTTCGTATGCAAGAACTGTTTCCTTGGGCTAGTGTACAGAAGCTTATGGAAGTTCCAGTTATAAAAGTAATGCTGGGAATTAAATATCCATAGTTCAGTCATTCAGCTTGAAAACCTCTGCCCAGGTAGATACCAGCCTTATGCATCAATGGGATGAGTACAGCCTGCTGTCAATCCTATGTAAAACATCTGATAAGTCATGCAACTTGAGATTTAAATTAAGTTACTTTGTTTCTAAAGAACTGTCTGTCCTTTTCTATATGCAGTGTCTGAAGTGGAGAGCACAAAAGGGAGTGGTGACTGCCTGCCTAAACTAAATTACCAGAACTCAAGTAATGCCAAAACCGCTTCTAGCATAGTGCGGCTCAATGGTACAGTTGACAGTACCGTAGCAGAAGCCAGCACAGGTGAGTGGAAGAGAAAATAGAACTTGTCAACCACTAGCAGAATATGTAGTAAATTCCATCTGTGTGGTAAACTGTTTCAAAGATGAGACAAATTTACATTCTTATATATTTTTGTTCCATTTTCTTGCACAGCAAGCCTTAAAGAACCATGTTTCATCTGTTTTTCAGAGAGTTCTGTAGGGTTGCTCTTTACATCATCTTTTGAGGATGCCAGTGATGCAGAAGTTATAAAAAGTAAATCCTTAAGAAAGAGACATAAAAGCGCAGTGGAAACTGACTTAAGGGAGATACCATGGGAAAGCAGGAACCGTAACCTGAGTGGAGATGGCTTAGTGGGACTCATGATGAATAGAATAAAGCAGGAAACAAACCCTGGAGAAATGGTTGAAAAACTAGGAGCTGATGCCAAAATCCTATCTAGTGCATTACAGAAAAGCATAAGGCCAAAAACTCTTAATATCAGAAGTTCTTCTTTAGGATCTAAGAGAGAAAGCCTGGAGAAAGAATCTAGTGATGAAGACACAGCTTTTGATTGCAGTTTTACAGATAAAACAGAATCTCCTGTTATCTTTGATTTGGAAGACTTGGATGCAGAGCCTGAAACAGCTACAGCAGTGAAACCCTCCAGTGAAAAATCCAAAAGGCTGCAGAGAAAGAGCAGTTTTCCAGTAAAGCCAGTTGAAAAGACAGATGTTGAAACTGGATTTGATCCACTGTCTCTGCTGGTGGCCGAGACAGAACAGCAGAAAGAGGAAGAGGAGGATGATGATGATAGAAGTGTTTCTACTCCATCTGCAAGACGAGATCTAGCTGAAGAGATAGTTATGTACATGAACAATATGAGCAGCCCATTGTCAAGTCGTGCCCCAAGCATTGAGTTGCAAAAGCCCTTCGATGACAGAAGTGCTAATAAAAAGAGTCCAACAATAATCCAGCCTTGCAGGAGGTCCAGCCTTCCCCCAAACTCCCCAAGGCCATCCAGTCTTATCAAATCTAAGAGTTATCATGCAAGAAATGAAGAAAGGACAAGAGACAGGCTTTGGTCCTCCCCAGCTTATTCCCCAAATAGTCCAGCAAAGGATCAGCCACAAGATGCAGCTAGTGCATTAACACTTGTGTCTTCACCATCATTCAACTTGGATACGCTGTTAACACCCAAGTTTGATGTTCTAAAAAGCAGCATGTTTTCTGCAGGAAAAGGGGTTGCAGAGAAAGCTAGCAAGTGGTACTCAAAATTTACAATGTATGCTGCATCCTCAAAGGTAAGTTTTTATAATTGCTCCCCCCCAAAAAAAAAAGATACCAAACACCTTAAGCTCCTACAGATTAAGGAAAAAGCTCTGTAAAGTTTTAATCACTGACTTTTATGTGATGAACCTACCATTTGAATGACAAGCATCATGGTAGACTCTGTGCATTAAGTTGCTTTAATCATGTTTGAACTTCAAGGACCCTAATTTTATTGTCTTGAATCACATAAAATTTTGGCTCAGAATATACTTAATGGGAAAATACCAATATACCATAGCATGGTGACAGGGCAGAAGAAACGGCTCTGTCTTCCCTTATTTACCTAAAGAAAAATGCTTAAATAAACAATAATGGTTTTAAGACTTTACTGCTTTTATGATAAAAGAAAAATCTGTTTATGTTGATTACCAAAGTGATTTAGGTTAATTTTGAACTAATACCATTTGGTTAGAATGCTGTTTGCTGCTACCAACACAAACCAAAGCTCATTGTGTTCCTGGTCCTTGGAAATGAAGGCAGACACAGTTTGCTGTTGGTGTACTGTCCTAATGTGTTTAAGATTGATCTGAGACTAATTAACTCAAGTGTTAAGGATGCCTTCCCTATACTAATGTATTCCTTTGGTTGTTGCTAACTTTTGCAGCAATGTGGGAAAAAGTTACAGGATTAAAATGTTTAAGTTTCAATTTAGATTTTACTCTTTCAGAGAAATCTTTTTACAGGAATCATGGTGTAGCTGTTTAACCCTAAGTGAAACTTGCCTTGCTTCACATTGGTTCTGAATACAGATCTGAGCCAAACAATTTTCCGAGGGGAGTTCACGCTTTGAATTTACTGAGCCACAGAAGGCTACCTCTTATTTTCAGTATTTTTCCTTTTTTCTCAGTACAATTTGTTTTCTTCTCTCAGGATCAAAATTCAGACCGAGCAAGTGTTTCATCTCTTGGAGCTCTGGACTCAGAATCTACTTCTCTAACTGATGAAGATGTCTGCAATGATTTTGAAAGTGCTTCTCCTCAGGAGAATACCACTTCAGAAATTAAAGGAATTGGCCTCAGCAGAGCAAGCCTAGAAAGCTCAGCTTCCCATGATGGCTCAGCAAAACAATTTGACCAGTGTGGTAAGAGATTTTGTCTTGCATCATTCTGAACAAAAATATTCCAGTTTTACAAGTTGTTTTCTAAAAGTAGTAAAAATCCTTTTTGGAAAATTATTACAATTTTTATACGCCACTGTTGAAGGTGATCATCAGACAGACTTTGGGGTTTGGGTTGGGCTTTTTGCTAATAATTGGTAAGTGACTGTTGTATCAGTTTTTGTTGTACTGTCATTATGGAGTACCGTGTGTTAAGCTGAATCAGGATGAAAGAAAGATCTGTCTACTTAGATCCCTCCAGTTTGCACCTAAAAGAGCATGCCCAGACTTGGCTCGCCAGTGTGTGGGATGGGAAGGAACTGGAGAGGGGCAGTGGAGGATCAATCATGGTCAGGGGACTGGGGCATCCTAAGGTTGAGGGGAGCCTGGCTCATTTAGTCTGGCAAAGAGAAGGGTCAGGGATATCTGCAGTTATAGGCAGCACCTCTTATGCTTGCCTAGCTTTTGTCCAGACAAAGTGTGGGTATGAATTACTTAATCTGTAAAATTTGTTTCCAAGCTACCAACTGTTGTAAAAAGAAAACTGAACATATGGAATTCCTATGTTGGTAGGTTTTATTTCTGCCGTTGCTGGTGCTGGGCAGATGGCAGCCTCACACTCCAGCTTCACGTTTCTTTCTGTCTATCTATTTGTTGCATCTTCCATCACGCATTTTATAAGTGCATTATTGCTTGACCAGGAGAAATGCATATTCTGGATACTAATACTTTGGGTTTCTTCTGTTAATAGGTTCTCTTTCAAAGTTCCCTTTACCTGACAAATCAGAGTTGATATCTTCTTGCAGTACAAGCAGTACCAGTGTGTTTCAGAACTACGCTATGGAGGTACAGGATGATTTATTGATTTTAATTGATACACTAAAAGCGTATGTCTTAAAATATAAATGCTGTGTGAATCTCTGGTAAAGTTCAAAGCTTAAATTTAATCCACTGAAAGATAGATAAATATTTCTGTGGCACAGTAGGTTTCATTTCAGATTCTGCTCTAGAAATGTCTTTATTGCAATCATATCTCTGGTCCTTAAAGCTGTAGTTCTCAAGAGCTTGAGAACTGGATTTCATTGAATTCAGGCATCCAAATCCCTTGGCCAGCTAAATTTGTTTGAAGTGAAAATGCCAAGATTTCAATAGTGTTACACATTTTAAAATACAGAATAGATAACTAGCAATGTCTTGTAGCTTCCTTTAAGAGTGCTTTGCTTTTCACTATTACACTGGTTCTAGGTGGCTCTCTTTCCCTTTTCTTTTTTATTCATTTCTTTTGGTGGATTTGGACTAACTTCTGGTCACTTTAATCTTTCCTTTTTTCCCCACGTTTCTATTACACTGGCAGTCACTACAGGAGTTCTAAGAATGATTTATGTAGCTGCATAAATATCCTTGTTTGCAAAGAGATTACAAATGACATGTTATAATATAACTGGCTTGTTTTCCTCTGGGAAGCCATACAAGGATCACCTAACCCATTAGCTGAAGTATATTTATTTCATGAGCATAGTTCCAGACCCCAGTCTACTTGCTACAGCAGAACGTAGACATGCATTTAGTACTTTTTCCAGACCACGTTCATTCCAGTCATTTACCATATGATAGCGCCGTTTGGATTCAAGATGTAATAATTGTTGTGAAATACATAAGTTTAAACCCAGATGTTCTAACCTAGAGCTTGGGAACACACACATAGCTGAACCTGTATGCAAGCAGACATCAGTATTCATCTAAGGGCCGAGATTTTGGTGATAGTTTTAACTCCTTTGTGAAAGAAGAGGAGCTTTGAGATTGTGTTCTAGTAGACTTCTCTGCTGTGTGCAGGTCCTCATCTCAAGCTGTTCACGATGTCGAACTTGTGACTGTTTGGTTCATGATGAAGAAATCATGGCAGGTTGGACAGCAGATGATTCGAATCTCAACACCACGTGTCCATTCTGTGGCAATTTATTCCTGCCTTTTTTAAGCATAGAAATTAGGGATCTGCGGCGACCTGGGCGGTAATAACATTATCTTGATTTTCCTCAATTCTAAATGCTCATAATTGTGGTGTTTTCTTTTGATTTTTTTTAATGATATTAAGCTTTTGCTTTCCCTGTAGTTACTTCCTGAAGTCCAGCCCTTCTACAGAAAACATGCAGTACCCATCACTATTCTCAAATCAGAGTGGGAAATCCTGTAGCACTGCAGCTGCTGTTGGCCTTGCTACATCTCTAATGTCTGTTCAAGAGGATATAAATTCAAATAGGTAAACCTTCGTTTTCTGCCTAGAAATTGCTTGTGTTCTCTGATATGCATGTTTTCCTTGTCAGCAGAAATAAATTGAATAACATACTCTGAAGAGCAAGAATTGATTTGAGAGAGGATCTTCTTGCTGCTTCTCCCTTATCTCCTTTGGCCACATCATGTTTTTTCAGCATGGTGTTTACCGTTGTCCTGGGTTCAGCAGTAGCAGTCATTCGTTCCTGATACAGCAGTTCATATAGGCATCTGTAATTCAGCAAGTTTCATCCACTCTTTTTAGGATGCTTATGTTTATTATCAGTATAAGGGGAAGTAAAACTTGCAGTGTAACATGAATGAGTGTGGTGGATGACAAGGTAGACTTTGACATGTCAGGTCAATGATTTCCAGTTTATTTCTGCCTGTTTGTATGCAAGTTTGAGCACTCAGAGTAAAGCAAAAAACAGAGTTTCTTAACCTTTCTATTTTTTTTCATCTCCCTCCCTAGCAAATCTAAGCAACAGGAGAATAGTTGTGCCAGAAGTATCCAGATCCCTTCAGGAAGAAGACAAAATACCTCTGGGTCAGAATGTACAAGTCACCCTGTAGCAAGGAGTATCAGTACTTTTGGTCCATTGGAAGAAGATGAGAAGGAAAACCAGAAAATCAGCCATATCATTCCTACTGGTAGCCTGCCTGCTACTTTGCAAGGACCAACAGTGTGTAGTTTTTCTACCTTAAATGTCATTTTAAGTGTGTGATAGATTGTGAAATAGCATCAATTAGAACAGAATTTACCATTTCAAGTTATGAGAAATACTAGGTTTTGTTATTTAAAACTAATAGAAGCTGTAGCTTTTACATGTTGGGGTGTCTCGGAGGGAACAAAAGCATTCATAAGATTTTGTAAAGATAATTGCATTCCAACTAATGCCATTTTTCTTTTTCATCCCACAGGATTCCTTGGGCCTAGAATGGCCCTTGCCCAGTCCCGATCCTATAACGGTTCCTTATCTCAGTCCTCTAGTAGTATGGAAAGAGCTTGAAAGCTTGCTTGAAAATGAAGGGGATCATGCAATAACAGTGGCAGACTTTGTAGATCATCACCCTATTGTGTTCTGGAATTTGGTGTGGTATTTCAGACGCTTGGACTTGCCCAGCAACTTACCAGGATTAATACTTTCTTCTGAGCACTGTAATAAAAACTCCAAGGTATGGAATCAGATAGGAGCTATTGACAGATGAGAAATGCATGCTTTCCCATATAGGAAATGATTAGATAATTCAGTAACTCTTAGAAATGTGTCTTACAGTAAGTATGCTAGGTCCTGATATGGTAAAAGAATGTGTCAACTGAAGGATAATAAGTGTAACTCTGGAACTTGGGCTCAGCAGCACTTGTGTGGGATGTTTAGGTTTTAATAGTCACGCTGTAATTTGTGATCTTCACTTGCAAAGATAAGTTTCTAGTTGGTTTTATTGCAGTTTGACTAGTTAAGCAATAGAAGGAGGAGGAAGTTCTGAGTATAAGACTGTAGGAGGATATGCAAGATACTCTTTTGCTATGTCACTGACGTGTTCAGATTTAACTTTCTCAGGTTTACATCAGCTCTAATATGAAAGCTTTTTACCGTGATGCCTATAGAGGTGAGGGTACGTTTTAAATACAGAAGTCCTCTTTCATTACTTTGTAGTAAAATATCTTTATGTATGCATTCTTCTGTTCAGATTCCACGAAGCTGTATGTCAGAGGACAGTAAATATGTTCTTATTCAGATGCTATGGGACAATATGAAATTGCATCAGGATCCAAGGCAGCCTCTGTATATACTGTGGAATGCTCAGAGTAAGCTTTGTTTCTTGTGTCTTATAGTGGTATTTTAAAGAATAGTTCTCATCTTGAGCAGCTGAAGAATGTGTTTTGAAAAGAGATATCTTTGTGGATAGTTCATGCAAGATACAGAACTGGTTTTTGATCATAATGCTTTTTGTCTTGCAGGTCAAAATCGCACTCTTTTGTTTGAGAGTGAGTGTTAAGTTTGGTGTTGCTATTCTAAGTTGGTGTGACTTGTTTTGGGAGGGAGGGTGGTTGTATGCTTAGCAGTAAACTGCTTGAACAAGTTTAGTTTTCCAGCACATCTGTTTCAAATCATTGGCCGGTATCTCCAGTGGCTTTTTCTTCATTGGGATGGGACGAGTAAGAGGGAATATGTTTCAGTGAACACAGAACTTATGGCAGTTCATCCACTTAGCTTGTTTTCTTATTTTTAGAATTTGCTTCCTAGGCATTTTGTTGCCAGTGTTGGATCATATGCCTGAAAAAATGCTCATGACCCATTGCAGCTGTTGAGTTTTCTCCTATGTGCTTTTTGCTTCTTATGTTGACATTATTTTGCCTTGATGCTTATTGCTCCTTGTTCACCACATATATATCAATGTATTCACAGCTTGTGTAGGCTCCCACCTTTTTTAAGCAGCTTTCTACTTGCTCCACAAAGCATATGTATGTATGTTCTTATGGCATTTCTAATGTTTTTCAGCCCAGAAGTACCCAATGGTCCATTTATTGCAGAAAGATGACGACTCCTTTAATCAGGAGCTCTTGAGAAGTATGGTGAAAAGCATTAAGATGAATGATGTGTATGGACCAATGAGTCAGATATTGGAAAGGTTGAACAAATGGCCACATATGAAAAGACAGCGGTAAGAACAAAGAGGAGCACACCTGACTGTAGCAAAGTTGGACAACAATCAGGCTATTGTAATATGAAATATATTCTTGTAGTGTGGTTTTTAAAGAAAAAAGCACTGATTTTCAGCAGCATTCTCAAATTTATTACGTGGTCTGCTAAATATTCTTGGGTTTTATGCCTGGATTTAGTGATTTTTATTTATAAGAGGATATAAATGAGTCTTTTCAACAGCTGCAGCAGTGGCCAGGTGTTTGCTTGTCTGCCTGCTTTTTCAAGCTAATGTAGAAATGCAGCAAAGCAAGCTCCTGACATGTTTGTCAAATTTAGTGGATTTGGTTGAGTACTCTAAGTGTGTGCTTCACTCTGTGTGCACTTGGTAAAGTTCCCAGTAGATGCCTTAAGGACCTATCACAAGTGATGTCAATATGTGGGGAGTCCAGGGCAATCTTGAGCTCAGAAATGACAATATTTTGGAGGCTGCAGTCAGGATTTATGCTGAAAATGCCACTTAAAAAAATAAGTTATCTTTAAATGCTTGAACCTGTTTTTAATATAGATTGCTCGATGGTGCAGTATACAAACTGCCATGTCTTTTTCCAATTTCAGGAGTCTTTACAGAGAAATACTGTTTCTTTCACTTGTTGCCCTAGGAAGAGATAACATTGATATAGGTAAGTTTTATAATCGTTTGAATAAGCATAGATGATGGATGTCTACAAACTAGCTTTTAAGCTTAAAATAAATAAATACATATGTAGACAAAGATGAGGCTTTGAGCAACCTCCTCTAGTGGAAAGTGTCCCTGCCCATGGCAGGGGATTGGAACTGGATGAGCTTTAAGGTCTCTTCCAACCCAAAATGTTCTGTGATTCTATATGTGCTATTCAGTAGGAAGAGCTGAATAAAAAGGGCTTCATAGTTATTTGCTGCTGATGAGCATACTCCCCATCATTGTGTTTGGGTTGTGGTTTTGAGCAGGGTATACAGAAGCTGCTTTTCTCTTTCTACAGATGCTTTTGACAGAGAGTACAAAATGGCCTATGACCGTCTCACGGCTAGTCAAGTGAAGAATACTCATAATTGTGATAGACCACCAAGTACGGGAGTGATGGAATGCAGAAAGATTTTTGGAGAACCATATCTTTAAATATACTTAGCTAAAGAGGTGATATCTATGATGTATACCTGTATAAAATAACCACTTCAGTCACAAGGAGCATCTCAGTCTTCAGTGTTCAAGAACGTATGTACGAATGTACTGTGGCAGAAGGCCTTGGAATGATTAGGCCTACCTACAGATGTGGAAATGGACAGAGTGGAAAATGGGCCAAATACTTTCCTGTCACTTGTCCTTTCTGCAAATCGACGTGTGGAAAGGAGGATTCTGAACAAAATCAGTTCTTTCAGTTGGGACAACACATTACAGTTCCCTTCTTCAAAATTAACAGGTGGACAGAAACAATGCACTGAAACTAATGTGAGCGAAGTAAATCCTTCAGAATCTATTGTTTACATAGAATATTCATGATGTTATGAAGAGCATACGAAGTTGTATTATACATATTTTAAATTGTTTATAGTAAGTTGATATTTTTTTAATTTTTTAAAATTACTGGAGTGCATTTTAAATGGACTTGCTGCTGAAGCAATACAGTGCTTATTTTTTTGCAGTACACTGCTATTTATAGTAACTTGTGCAGTTACTTTTTGAAGAGTGATTTGTTTTTAAAGCAGAATAGAACATGTTAACTTTCACTTAGGCAGTACTCTAGATACAGGATTTCCCTCATGCACATGTGGAAAATGTGTTACCACAGCAGTCAGGAGGAAGGTATGGTAAACCATAAAACCCTACTTATGAATACATGGATGTCTCTAAAATACTTCTGTAGAAACCTCCTCTTCCTTGCCTGTTCCCTTCACTCCCTAGTAAACAGAAAGTATACTGAAGAGTCCTACAGATTACATTATGGAATCAGGCCATCCCAGCTGTTGGCACTTGTTAATGTGACCTCATTGCAGATGTAATACAAAGCAAATGACCGGCTGCAAGAAGTTCTTCATAATCATGCAGTGTTTGGAGTCTTGGTGGATGTGTTTGAAACACACTAAATACAACACGTATGTAATGCTAATCCAAAGCTTTTAACTCAAGTACATAAAGCAAACTTGCTACAGGGAATATTTAGGGAATGTAACTTATTGGGGCATATTGTGCATAGTTAAGTGTACTTGGAATATTTGGTCTCTGTTTCACAGGCAAACCAACTGTTGGTTTTGTTTCTGTGAAGAAACACGCTGTGTCAGTCCTTGTGCTGGAGTACTGGCTTTTGACTCACGTTTTTCGTGTTCTAGATGTTTAAGGAAGTGTTCTGTGCTCTCAGTCGTATAGCAACTCCTCACCAGAAGGTAGGCTACAGAGAAAATACCAGAAGTCTTGTATGGAGGCAGGAAAACAGACACTGAATCGTATAAAGCACCCTAAACAAATTAAACCATGCTGTAACAAATAGCTTTATTTTAAGTAATCTGCATTGTTTTCTAATTGTAATTTCTTTTAGTTGTTGCTGTTACAGTATTTCTAAGTACTCAGCTGTTATGTACATTAGCTTTTGTATTTCAGTCTGCCTAGCAGCAGGTGTTTTTAAAGATCTCTTTAGTTTGCAAGTTTAATAGGACAGCAATATTTAGTTAGGCAGAAAGGAGAGAAACTTTAAAGCTCACCTGTACTTTATTAAACGAAACAGCCTGTCAGAGGCTTAAATGAGAAGTAATGCTGCTATGAAGCCCTATGTAACCTCCTCCCAGACCTCTGTAAAGTAGTAAGAGGATGCTGCCCTAAGGAGAAAGGATTTAGAACTGGCAGAGCTGCAGGTATGTGCTGATGATGATTACAAGATACAGTCTTGTTGGATACAGCTTTCATGGGGTAATACCTCTTCTCTAATTTGCTGCTAATGATGTAGCTGACCTTTATGAAAGTATCCCCCATCCTGAGGTGGAGCTAGCAATGCTACACTTAACAACATTTTTCACATTTAATTTATTTTAACAGTTTGTGATGCTCCTTTTTGTACTGCCACGCTTGTAAAGTGTTCCTTGTGCATGAAATATAGCTATTTGTTTTCACCCAGGTACATTTTAATAGTGTATCAGTGTAGGGTGGATACATACATACCCCCTTTGTTCTTCTGAGCTATTATGGAAAACACCAGGTTATTTTTTAACATATTCATTGTAAGTACCTGTTAGTGTGCATGTGTGCTCTGCTCTGTACCATAGGTACACTGTATTTACCAAGTAAAAGTTGCATACAGTAGTTGCTGTGCATATATAAACTCATTTATGTTTGTGCTGTGTGTAAGGTAGTGCTCCAAGCTCTTTGCAGTTCTGCTCCCTATGTCATTTACCGCTTGGGGCAGCCACTATTTTATAGGACCTTCAAGCCATGAAGGAGGGCAAATGCTTTTTCCAGAGCTGCCATGGTGTGTTAGAGGTACTGAGCTATGAAGTGAGCTTCACACCTCCTACTTGAGTCTGGCAGAAGCAATGGAGCCTGCTCTCTAACCACCCCTCACTTACTAGGGCGTAACACTGAAACTGTGTACTAGCACAGGAGTAGATGCAACACTTGTAATACGTGCCCCACTTTCTCCATTCTAGTCCCAGCTTTGTTGTAAGTACTTCCAACTGCCTTCAGACTTATAAAGCAAACAAGTTTGTCACTTCATTCAAATACCAAGTCCTGCCAGTATTATCAGAAGAGTATGTATTGTGCCGTGAGAAGGATTCTATATGCATCCTTCAGATAAACAATCTTACTGTGTCCTTGCATCCTCAGTGGCACTCTGGAGACACTGATGATGTTTTTGGCTGTGCTTTTAAATTACTATATCACGTAGTAATTCATCAAGTATCATCACTATAGTTAGTGAACTGTTTTATGAAGTCTGTGGCAAGTCAGTCCACTGTACAAATACTATAATGAAATAGAGTTGGAATAGTGGTTAAGTGGGAAATTTTCCTCATTTGAGTCATAATGTTCAAAATGTAGGTGCTGAGGTGAAAAATTTTTAAGCATCAGAGAATTCAATGTAGAAACAGTTTTCAACTCTCACTGTCCTTTATTAGAGAAGTGATTTGACTATATTTTCCAATACCACAAAGATGGATAAATAAGATATTTGAGACATATTTTCAATTTAAAATTTTGTATGAACTGAATTTTCTCCTTTTGTGTACTAAATAATGCTTATTGTCAAAACCAACCTGAAACAAAGGTTTTACATTTGCAGTGCAATATATATTTTGCTTTACTTATGGTTCCACTGGAATAACTATTGGAGATGAAATGCTGAAACGTGAATAGAAGTTGTGCTGTTTCTCTGACACTGCTAAACTGTTCCCCATTTTGAGAAGGTTTGCTGTTGGTACAGTTACAACCTGATGAATTCAAATTCTGCTGGTGAATTACATGATTTGTACCCCAAGAAAGAGAAAATTCCTGCATATATAAATCTCTGTATAACCAATGGGAGACGCAGATAGTAATGAGAGGGGTATTTCTGGATGATATCTCACTGGGATTTAAAAATGGTACTTTGTTAGTCTGCAAGCAGCACTTTTTAAAGAAATGGTTGTAGATTTGTAAATATGTAATGTTTAAATTTTATTTACCAAAACCCAGTATGTTGGATGTTTGCTTTGGTTTGTAGTTCCTTTAAAACATGCAATGTCAGTGTTCACAATGTCAAGGGGTTGTGTTTTTTTTTCCTGTCTCATCCAAAAAGGAAGTTTTACAGTGAGTCAATAAAAAGCTTAAAATTCTTCTGGTTATTTTTATTAACATTTTATTAGATGGATTAGAACGACAGAAATCTCTGCAAGTCTTAACTACATTGTTTGCTCACATGAGGCATTGTTAACAATAAACCCATGAGGTTTGTTGGTAGTTGATGTCAGTGGCATTTTTTCATAGGGGTTATGTAGAAGTCGGTGCTAACAACAAGAATTAGCTCTGGGTACAATAATCTGTGTATTTCAGAGATTAGTGTCAGGATGAAAACAGAATTCAAACAGATCAGCTTCTGCTTGTAGTATTTCTGATGCCTGGATTTAGTTTTTGTTAGTGGTTATGTTCTAACCCCAGATCCGCTTAATCTTGTTACAGGAAGATGTAAATCCCGATGACATCATGCCTGTACTGGTGGCACTTAGAGTGAGTTTCAGGGATTATATTGCAAGATCAGGTACAGTTTTACCAGGAGCCATGTGGACAGCTTTCAGGATTGCTCTGCAGCTCTCATCCTGTTCTTCTGCATGCAGAAATAACTTACTGCTTTGCTTTCTCCTTGAAAACCTTCATGTTACATTTCCCACAGTCTGAAGAAGGCCTGGAAAAAGCATTTCCTCTGAAGTACATCATGTTCTGTGTACACTTTCCTGAAGGTATGTGAAGAGTACCAGCTGCGGATGCTCTAGAGCAGCATTAACTGAAAGGAGGAAAACTATCTTGGAGTAGGGCAATCATAGCAAACTAGTTGCAGCACAGACCTTGGGGACTGGGAATACTTCTGTGCTGAGTAAATATTCAGTGCTGAAAATTACTTCCATTAACTTGAGGGAATTGCCCTTCATGCATCTGTTCCATGCCAGCCTTTCCATAACTGCCTAAACTTGTGTATTGTTTGATATTGGTTAGTCCATTATCTGACCTTTTCTGATCCTAAGGAAAAATAGCAGAGGCTGACAAACTGCTTGAGGTTTTGGGGCTTTTTTAGTATATTAAAGATGCTTTAGTTTCAGTAAGTTTGTTATAATTCTGGCTGCTTTTTTTTTCAGTCAAACAGTTGCTACCTTAAACCCCTTTTGATTTTGATGTATGCTTACAGACATTCTGCAGCGTCCAAATGTCACACAGATACTGGGCAGGATATTATCTTGTCTTCTAACATCACACTGATGATCAAAAACACAAAGTAAAGAGCAAACATGGTGAGCCCCAGCAGTTTGTTCATTTTCCATTTACATGCAGCGATTGAGATAATCACAAAGAGGAGCATAAGAAAAAGGAGAACAATTGCACAAAACAAACCATTGCTACTGACTGCAACTGGATCGAGTTCATTGAAGGTAGAGTACAGGAACCAAGGAACTGGCAAACTGCAAGTAAAGGAAAAATAATTGAAATAAATGTTTTAAGGCAGTTCATTTTCTGCACCATAACAAAGCAATTTTCCCAAACTGTTAGAGGGGAAAAAATGCATGATTGCATTCAGTGAACTCAGCATAAATCTAAAACTGATGTTGTTCATGTCAAAAACTGCATTTGGATAATACTTGAGCCATCATAATGCAATCCAGGAATGGAAAAGGGGGTTTAAAGTAAGACCTATGAATTGAGTGTCTCAGCACACCATAATAAGGATTTCCTGATGCTGTATTGATAGTACAGGCACAGATATTGAGCTTTGATTGCACAGGATCTGAGTGACTAGATAGTGATCCTGTCTGTAAATCTTTGGTGTTAGCCAAAGACTTATTTTTTCAAGATAAAAATGCAGTAATTTTCTGTAGATTCAGAATTAGGAGAATATGATGGACTAAGTTACAAAAGTCTGTCTTTCTTGGTTGGGTTGGGTTTCTAAACAAACCATTAACTTATTGCTCAGCTGCCCTTCATTTATTTACAGCTAAAGTAAAATTAAGAGTATGTTTGGACTAAAAGCAGCCAGCTCTATGTCAGAAGAAATAGGGTATCTTTCAGCATTGAATTAATACTCACCCAACAGTGATATCAAAGATATTGCTGCCTACAGAACTGGAGACAGCCATGTCACCTAAGCCTTTCCGAGCAACAATGACACTGGTGATAAGGTCGGGGATGGATGTTCCTGCTGCCAGTATGGTTAATCCCATAATTTCCTCTGATATCCCAATTGTTTCACCAACCTAATGAACACAGAGAATTGGTTAAGGCTGTTTGCTTTGAAACATGGAATTTAATTGCTCTGTCCATTCTTTTGAGACTTTATGCTGAATTTGAGCCAAACTATTCTGAATCCCCTTAAACATGGTCATACTTTTCTGCTTTGTGGATGAAGAGTTAGATTTCACAGTGTGTATTGATCTTGGGTTTGCTCTAAAAGCTGGACCACTGGGCCTGTGATCAGTGTTGCCAAGACTAAGAAAGGTCAAGTCAGCTACAGCACAACTCTTCTGTCCCAGGTTCACCTCTTTGGATGTCTTCCACCTTCCCCTCTCTGAATTTAGCAGCAGCTCTGTGTAATCCAAGAGCTTTGGGAAATGTGACTCTTTGGATTTATGGCATGATCAACTGTGCTGTGAATGTGCAATATATCACTAAATACAAATAGTGGATCTGATTCGGCAAGATGCAAGTCTTATTTCCCAGAATACCAGGTGAACATGAAGGCAGTGGGAGTTAAGATTTAGCAGCTTCCAGAATCAGAACCTGTATATTCCTAGAATTTTAATTAGGTGAGGGGTAATTATGTTCAGCACAGAAGCATTCATCAATGAAAAGGCAGTATTAAGATAAATCTTGATGGCATTTTTCCTTTCACTGATCACAGATTCCCTTGAAAGCTCCTGAAAAAGGAAACTGTCAAATTGAATGAAATTGAGAATTCCCTCCAGGGTTCTAAACAAGCTCTTTTGGGTTCTAAACAAGCTCTTTTGGGTTCTAAACAAGCTCTTTTGGGTTCTAAACAAGCTCTTTTGGGTTCTAAACAAACCAAAGCTTCTACTGTGGTGATGGATGAATACAGCTGTAATTCATCAGATAAAATGCCACAGTGATGCTGTTCCTTCTCCCTCCATCTACTTGTTCTGAAATAGTCTTGTTTGCAGAGAGAAAATAAAGGCCTCACCTGATGAGCCCACCACACCATGAGGTAAGAGAATACAGCAATCCAGAGGATGGATCCAAAAAATGTGATGACAAAGAATTTTTTGGAGTCCTGTTAAAATTAAGTTTGAAAAAAAAAAACATGGAAAAGTTTTAGGAAAGTTTAAAAACCCCCAGTGGAAATCATCACCTGGAACTCTTCACTGTAAGCAATTGGTTTAATGTGGACCCTGGTCTCTCTAATTGTATT
Source organism: Forpus xanthops (assembly GCA_032466535.1). NCBI lineage: Eukaryota > Metazoa > Chordata > Aves > Psittaciformes > Psittacidae > Forpus > Forpus xanthops. The sequence continues at coordinate 99,909 of JASSUY010035860.1, forward strand.
TGGATTTGTCAGCTTCATTAGGTGACCAGTAGTTGCTGGTCTTGTGGCTGATATGCTGCAGCCAGGGCTCCTGTCCCACTCCCTGCAGCACTGACAGTACTTCAAGTATGCAAGGACTCTTAACATGGCAAAATAAAACCAGGGATCTTCTCAAGCAGAAATCTACAGCTCAGTTAACAAATGCAGTAGCAGAAGGAAGATAGATGCTTACTGGGTTTCTAACATCAGGTAGGGTGCTCCAGAGAGGAAAGACAATGGGAAAGAGGAAAAGGTAAATGGCTTGCTTTTTCCTAGTTGCTGGCCATTCAAGAGATAATGGCTCCTCAATTTCTTCATTATCTGAGCTGTCATCACTGTCTTCATCACTGTCAGAGCTGATGTCTTCTGAGGTGTCACTGTCTGAGGAGGGCTGTAGAGCAGGGGGGAAAAAGAGCCAGTGTGTTTTCACACTTACAAGGAGCTGCACAGTGTTTATTCACCATGGTCTTGCCTTGGTAGAGGTCATGTTTGTAACATGGCTGAGGGCAGTCACAACCCACATCTTGCTGTTGTGGACAAAATCCAGGCATAGCCCATCTCAGTGCCTGTGTATTATGTTAACTAGTTTGCATCTGTTAACTAGTGCCAACTTTCACATGGTGTTTTGACTCAAAAGAAACACTGACTGTCCTTGAGAAACCTTTCCTCATCAGAACAGGTGAATTACATCTATTGAAAGGAGGGATTTGGGAAACAAAACAGGAATGTGTACTGGTGAACACAGGACAGGCAGCTACTTTTATCCTCCCATATGCTGGAGTACTCCTGTAACTTCAGAAGGCTGACTTGAGGAGAAGAGACTAGACAGTTTCAGTCAGTGTCATGTTTAGGACCTGATTTGTGTCTGGAAGATGAAATGTTTCAGCTAGCACATTAATACATCTCATTGCTACATACAGCCTATTTTCAGTTGTCAGTTATGGGAAATGAGTTGGGTCCTATCTCAAAAGCCCTAGAGAGGGAAGACAGAAAGGACATGTGACATTTGGTCTGGACTAAGCTCTTACTGCTTGTAATACTTAGTTCAATACCTGGGCATCTTGTGGTGCATCTGCCTTCTGTTTGTCTTTGCCGGCTTCAGAGTCACTGGCAGGAGTTACCTGAACTTTGCTTGGTGCTGCCTTTTCCTCTTCTGCTGAAAGAGATAAGAAGGAATACTGGTTTCAGTCACCTTAGTCTCCTGTGGTCCCTGAGCCATTTCACGTTAAACCCAGTGTGATTGCTTAGGTTTGCTGTTTGTCTTCTCTGTCTACTGTGAATTACTAAAAGCTGGGCAGAATCTGGCCCACCTGCTGTAGAATGATACCTTGATGCTTCCATGACCTATCTGAAACTGCTGTAAGAGGCACATTCATAACACCAGGGAAATGATAATTATCTGATCTACAACTAGTGTTTCTTGTTTCATTCTGGATCCTGTAGATCTTATTAAAGCCATCCTTAAAAGCAAGAGAGGATATAAAGCTTTGCTTCTCCTTTATTTGCTAGTAGAGCATGCTGTTCTCCAGGGAGCTGATATTCTTCAAGGCTTCTGAGAAATGACTCCCATGTGCTGCCAGACTTTAATCCCTAATCATTTGGTAGGTATTCAAACAAATAGAAAAGTGCTGACACATACAAGGAAATAACTGCAATGTCCTCTGCGCTGTTCCTGTGTAACCCACATAACCAAGAGGAACACAGAAATGAGTAAGTAAATAGCTGCTTTTCAAACTGGTGACCTGTCACAAGTGGGGTCCCTCAGAGATTGATATTGGGCCTAGTGTTGCTCAATATCTTCATAAGTGATCTGGATCAAGTGTGCCCTGATAAAGTTTGCTGATGACAGCCAGTGGACACTTTAGAAGGGAAGCACACAGGAGGATCATCTGGACAAGCTGGAAGAGTGGGCTGGCAACAGCAAGTGTAAGGTTTTGCACCTGGGAAAACACAATCCAGGAGTGCAGCACAGGCTGGGGAGAAGCTCTGTGAAAAGGGACCTGGCAGTACTCATAACACAAGCTTCATAGGAGTCAACAGTATGCTGCTGTGGCAAAGAAAGCCAACAGGATGCTAGGGAATGTGAACAAGGGTATCATTAGCAGAGAGAAAGATGTCATTGTCCCACTCTACTTGGTGCTTATCAGGCCACACCTGGAATTCTGGGTTCAGTTTTGGTCCCTGCTTTATAAAAAAGATGCGGACAGGCTGGAGAGTGAGCCTGGCTTTTCTCTTCGAAGCAATCTTCCATGTCTTCGGCAAGTGTGCCAAACTTCCAAGGTAAAATGAAGGTATTCCACCTCATTTGCAGGGTCTACCAAAGATCAGTAGCACCTAATGCAACCAAAGCCTGTAATGGCCAGATTTCCTCTCTTCCACCCTTCTGGTGGCAATTTACACTATATCCTTGTAGCACTTTGTGTTTGGATGCTGTCTCACTAACCACTCCTAGACTCCGGGGGGGGGGGGGGGGGGGGGGGGGTTT
>JASSUY010035861.1:0-27639 GCA_032466535.1 Forpus xanthops
CCTCCCCGGCGTAACAAAGGAGGCTCGGAGCCGCCGCCGCGCCTCGGAGCCAGGCCCCGCCGCCTCCGGCCTCGTCCGCCTCGGCCTGCGAGGACCCTCGCGGCCCTGGGGAGGGTCTTTGTGTCCGCGGAGGGGGTTTGACTGTGCCGGTTCTCTCCCGCAGACATGGAGTGCCGGGACAAAGCGGCCGGGCCTCCGCGGAAGCTCGTGCAAGGTAAGGCTGCGGAGCAGCGGTGTCCCCCGGCGTGGCCTCGGCGCGCTGAGGAGGTGTCAGGCCTTGTTCCGTGCAGTAGGATGGCAGTGCAGTGACCCCAGCTGGGTGGCCACGGAAGCTGTGGCTGCCCCATCCCGGGCAGTGTCCAAGGCCGGGCTGGGCACAGGGGCTTGGAGCACCCTGCTCCAGTGGAAGGTGTCCCTGGGCATGGCGGGGGCGTGGAGCTGGAGGGGCTTTAAGGCCCCTTCCCACCCAAACCGCTGTGTGCCCGTGCTGGAGCTAACACACAGCTCTCCTTCCAGCTCGGCTGCCGTTCAAGCGCTTGAACCCTGTGCCAAAGGACGATGCAAATTCAGAAGTCAAGAAAGTGAAGAGCTCCCCGGGGGTGTTTGCTCCCAGTAAGGATCCCTCCCTCGACGCATTGGCTGCATCCCTGGATGATGTGGAGAATGACTGCCAGCTGGAGCCAGGGTTGGCTTTTGCTCCCAAACTTGTTAATGGAAAGGGACCATTGGACCATTTTATCCAGAAGAACCCAAAAGATAACCCAAATGAACCTGTAAGTGTTATTGACCTGACAAAGGGCTCCAGTCATAGACTGAGTGGTGGTGCAGACCACTTGGATTCAAAAGCATCTTCATCCCTAGCTGTAACTAATGGCACATTAGGAAAAGAGAGAAACCCCTTGAGTTGCCTGGATTCCACTCAGACAAGCCAAACGGATGAATCCATGGAGACTGATGCTCCGTGTGGGAATCAAGATGAAGGTTTGGTAGGTGGAATCCAGTCACATTCCAGATTAACAGAGCATGACAACCTGGAAAGCACAAATGTAAACCCGATGGAACTGAAGGATATCATCTTTGGGGGGAAGATGCCTGTGGTGCTCCTGGAGGACATTATGAGCACAAAGCCTCTTCCAGTCACTTCTCTGGATGGGAGCATCACGTCGGAAAACGAGACCATGGAATCATCCCGGGAAGGGGACTCAGGACTCACCAACTCCTCGCTCAGCTCTGGCTCTGGGGGCTCACCCGGGGTGCAACCTACAGCAGAGACAAAGGGAACCTCCAGCCCCTTGGCTGTCTCCACACCTGCGAGGAAGGTTGGTCCCTTGTTCTCTTTGGTGTGTGGCTTCCTGTGCTTGGAGTGAGAAGCATCAATAGGATGTATGCATGTGAAAGGTGATGTGATTTATTAGGGATGTCATTGAGGTATTGCTGTTTTATATCTCAGCTGTAGTGAAAGGATTCAAGTCATGCCTAGTTTGGAGCTGCTGGTGTATTTGCATCATGGGGATGTGGCTTTAAACTCTCACAGGTTCATTTCACTTCTTTGGAGTGTTCCCCAAGTGCACACCCTGGGACTTGGTGCTTTGCTCACAGGGATGAGGACAGTGTCCAAAAGCAGGTTTGTTCATTAGCTGATGCTTTACTACCTCTGTTCTCTTGCTGAAGCTGCTGCAGTTCTTAGGAATGGACATGGTCCCGGTCAATGCAGAAACTTTTCCAGTTCTGAATGGCTGTAGCATAGAAAAAGCTTTAAGTTGAAGCCACAGCACTGCAGATGAGCATGTGAGCATGGGGGATGAGTCAGTTGAGCCTCTGAACTGAGCACACAGAGCTTGTGCTCTCCTCAGTCTTTTTCCAGGCACCCCAGGGAATGCTCACTGCATGGATGCTGCTCCCAGGAAGCAGGATGCTGCAGCACAGGAGGGAATCCCTCAACATGAGCTCTGAATGAGCTGGTTTCTTATCATTGTAGTTGCGGTTTGAGAGCTCTGATTCATGGTGAAGGGGAAGCTGTTGAGCACAACAGTGGCTGCAGAGGTGATGGGGACCTTCATGTGGCTCCAGTGCCTGTTCATTGCTTTCCTCCTCCCCAGGTGAGGAAAACCTGGAGGAGCTATGGATGAGTCAGCTGGGGCTTGGAGCTCAGGAGGTGGCTTCCAGTTCTGTCTCCTTATCAAGGAAAATGATCCATTCTTATGCAGTTAGGATTTCCAGCCTAGCAGGACAAGTAAGCAGTGCTGGACTCCTGTCCTGTGCTGTGAGGTGAGGCTGGAGCAGCATGGGGCTGTTCCCAAAGTGGGAAGCTGTGTCTCAGCCTGTCCTGGTCTGTTGGTTCTCCTCAGTGGGAACAGCTCTGATTAAAGTAAAGCTCCCAGTTGAGAGAGCTCTTATTTTACACATAGTGTCCTGCTGCAGCTTTGCATGGTGTCACCTGGGATGTCTGAGCACACAACGCAAAGCACTTGGTCAGTGTTGAACATTTCACCACAGAATTCAAACATCCCACCTTCTGCTGTGAGTGGAAGGAGAGGAAATGGGGGAATACAAGAAACTAAGCCCCAGGGTGCTGAAACATTGGCAAATGAAGCCTTTGATCCATGCATAATGCTCTTTAACATCAAATACCTTTTTTATCCCCCTGTATAAATAACAGCATTAATTGACATGAGTGTGACCTGTTGGGAGCTTCAGGTTGATGTGCTGGTGGAAGGGCAAGAAGAAACAGTGTTAAAATATGGATAACAGCCCTTGAATTCAGGCAGCTATAGCTGAATATCCTACCCAGAGTGTTAGGATGGAAATTCCCCTCCCAAACAACCAGTTTTAACCCAAAGGAGGTGACTTTGCTGTGATTAAACATCCTCTGTTGTGCTCCTATGATTTGGAGCAGCTCTGATCTCTGTTTGGTTTTCTGCACATGGTATTCCCTTGCAAATGCTACTTTAGAACTGGAGGGATTTGATTATGCAAAGCTGAGTAAACTGAAGCATTTGGATGGCTTCAGGCTCCAATGTAAATCGGAGCTGCTTGAAGTGTGTTCTGATAGAATAGGTAAGTTGCTGAATGCACAGGCCTGCAAGAATGAGGTTAACCTGGTTCAGATGGAGCCTGCTGCTCCTCACAAGAGTTCCAGTGCCTCGTGGAGCGATGGGGGTCCCTAAAACGTGTGTTTTGTCATTCCAGGTATCTCAGAAATGCCACAAAAGCTCTGCAGAGAAGGAGAAGCTGAGATTGCAAAGAGTAAGGCATTTTCACTGTCATAAAGCTAAGCTGCTGTGCTTTTACAGTGAATAAGCAAAGCCCTTTGTGTTTGACCGTAGTCCACTTAGAACATCTCTTATCCCACTTTTCCTCGCTTGATGCATATGGAACCAGCTTCATGCATGCACTTAAAGTACTTGGCTTGTTCCAAAGCTGCTTAATGCATATGGAATGAAGTGTGGGTGGCCTGCAGTGCATTCCTGTGCACTTCGGTAAGGTATTAAGGACCTGTCAATGTTGCTGACTGCTTGTCAAAGTGCACTTGAGGATTTTTGGCCTAAACCCTTCCTGAGAGGGTAGGTGCACCCTGCAAAGTGATCAGACGCAATAACTTCCAGAGCTATTTAGGGCTGGAGCCCTTCCCCCTTTTAAGCCACAAAACACAGGGTCTGTTCCTCATTAGTAAGTGAGGCAAATGGGCTGCTGAGTTCAGGGTTTGCTGGAGGAGCTCTTGGATGTCACATGGAAACGTTCAAGCTCTGCTCTTGGTTTGCTTGGATGCAGCTTGTGAGGAAACTGTTCCATACCCAAACAGGAGCACGGTGATGCTGCTGTCCATTCTGCTGGATACTGCAGGATCAGGGAGTGCTGTAGGAGTGGGCTTTGCCTGTTGGAAAAGTGGGTGTTGGGAGGGGCTGCGCTTAGGAATTCACTGTTTCTTAGGAGCTTTATAAAGTTGGTAGGGGCCTGTGTGGTTTCTGTATGTGGCTGAGCCTGCTCTCGAGATGCTCTGCTTGTTAATGCCCCATATAGAAGTCCAATCTGTTGTTTGCTTCTTCCATTCTATACAGGAGTTAAAAATAGCAGTAATGTGAGGGAGCGATGAGAATGGAAACTGCTGAGCACCAACCAGCCCTGCTGTTAACCTCCCACCGGTTCCAAAGCAGCCAGGAGCCCCTCACCCGTGACTCAGTTCTGACAGGATTGGGCCGGGGTGTAGCCACTGGCACTGTTTTGTGTGTTGGGTGCAGCTATTGTACATCGTGGCACTGATCTCTTCAGTCTGGTGCTGCCAAGAAGAGATGGGAAAGAAATAAAGCAGAGCTGCAGATGCGCAGGGAGGATGTTTGTGTGGCAGAGCGCAGACGCAGCCTCAGCTCCTGATGAAGCCCCCAGTGCCTAAAGCTGTCTGTCTGCACTCTCCTTTGTGTCAATAGACGCATAATGAGAATTTCAGTTGCTCTGGGAGGAAATCCAATGAAGGGCGACACTTCCAATGTAATCTTCCTCCCCCCCATAGTGCCTCTTGAACATGCTGAGGGTGCCTGGTGTTTGTTACCTAAAATGGATTGGCACCAGTGACAGTGCTGGTGAGCTCCAGGTCTTCTAAAGCAGGTTCACAGTCTGGAGTTTGGAGTGAAATACATTGCCAGGAAATCCTGATGGCTTTATAAAGCAAAATCACAGCAAACTGCCTAAATTTAATCCTGTGGTAGCTCTGCCATTGATAGCAAAGTGTGAAAGCTCAGCTCATGGGGGACCTGTTTGCAAAGAAAACATTACATCCCCAGATAAGTTTCCATAATGTGATAAAGGTAATGAGGATGACTCAAATATAAAGCAAGTAGAATACAAAGCTCTTCTTGATGCTTAGAAAATGGAAATGCCTCCATTTGTTAGAGGAACAGAACAGTTAATGCCTTCAGAGGGGCAGCTCAGCAGCACGTAGCCGTGGTTAATAACCTCATGTCCTGTGAGAGCTGGGAATGGCAGCACAGGGGAAGCACTGAATGGGTACATGAATTTCATAGTCTGTTTTGGGTTGAAGGGATCTCAAAGCTCCTCCAGCTATGCCAGGGACACCTTCCACTGGAGCAGGGTGCTCCGAGCCCCTGTGTCCAACCTGGCCTTGAGCACTGCAGGGATGGGGCAGCCACAGCTTCTCTGGGCACCCTGTGCCAGCGCTCAGCACCCTCACAGGGAACAGCTTCTGCCTTAGAGCTCATCTCCATCTCCCCTCTGGCAGTTAAAGCCATTCCCTTGTCCTGTCCCTACAGGCCCTTGTCCAAAGCCCCTCTCCATGCTGCCCCAGCCCAGCTCTCAGCCTGGCTCCAGAGCAGAGCTGCTCCAGCCCTCGCAGCAGCTCCATGGCCTCCTCTGACTTTGCTCCAGGAGCTCCACATCCCTCTGGTGCTGCTGCCCCAGAGCTGGATCAGGACTGCAGAGAGGTTCTCCCTGCCCTGCTTCTCATACCATGGGGGTGCAGCCCAGCACACGGGAGGGGGCTGGGCTGGGATTTACCATCTCAGCTGAAGAAAGTCCTTCTTTGCCTCCAGTTTTCATGCCAGCAGCCGTTGCTGGGTGCTAAGTGACCACTTGCTTAATGGCTTCTTTCACACCCAGGACCAGGAGCGCGCAGACAAGCTGCAGAAGTTACAAGCAGAAAGGGAGGAAAAGGGAAGGCTGAAAGAAGAGGCGAAAGCCGCGAAAGAGCGAGCCAAGGAGGAGGCCAAGAAGAAGAAGGAAGAGGAGAAAGAGTTGAAAGAGAAAGAAAGGAGAGAAAAGAAAGAGAAAGAAGAAAAGGAAAAAGCTGAGAAGCTGAGAGTGAAGGAGGAGAAGCGCAAGGAGAGGCAGGAAGCTTTAGAGTAAGTGCCTTGGTTTCTGCATGCCCTGGGGAGTAATGTGTCGTGGTGTGAGGATCTCACCATCCCCTCCTGGGGGCTGTACTGGTCGAACAGCACGTGCCTCTGCTACAGGATAGGTTTGAAAGGCTGCACGCACCAGAGCCTGGTCTCAGCAGTGCTTTCTGCTTGCAGGGTGACCTGGGCCTCTGCTTTGAAATGGCTGAAAAGTGCTGTTATGCTCCACTGAGTTTTCCCTTCATGACCAGTCTTGCTTGTACTTTGCAGTTTGCTGGCACGGGTGCCCAGGCTGGTGAGGAAGTTGCTTGTAACTTGGTAATATCCTAAATACCCTTCCCTGGGATTGAGGAAGCTTCTTTATGGCTAAACCAGGGCAATGTGTGCTCTAGAAGGAATCGAGAATCTTCTGTACACTTAACCAAGTCTGCTCCTTGGCTGAATTAACAGCTTATCTTCTTGCCTTGCATGATGGGGTCTTGGCAAGGTCTGGGGCTTCTCCCCTCTTCCCCAGTGCAAATAACCACTTGCTGATTCCTGCCAATTCAAATGAGCTTTGTTTTAAAGGGCAAAACTCGAGGAGAAGAGAAAGAAAGAAGAGGAGAAGCGGTTGAGAGAGGAGGAAAAGGTAAATGCTTTCTCTAGCCTGTCTCTAAACCCTGCTCTGGGAGAATGATGTTCCTGGGCTCCCTGGCATGCTGCCCTGGGTGCAGCCGGGCCAAGCTGCTGTGCTGGGGCTGTCGTGCAGGTTCCTTGTCTGTGACTTCTTTATGTGGTGGTGTCTTTGCTTTTACCCCTTAAAGTACATTTGTTTTTCCAATGGCCCTGAGTGAACTCAATCCTTTGCCTTAGCAATGCCACTGGAATCCCCAGAGCTCTCTTAGGGAGGCAATTGGGGTTTGTGTTGAGTCACAGGAGCTGGTAAATGGCTGAAAGTTTGCTTTACACCTCAGTGGGTTTGAAGTTGAGTCATGCGTGAGCTCCTCTGCAATTGTAAACCTTGGCCTACCTCTGTATTCACAATGTGCTTTTGGATTGCAGCGTATCAATGCCCAGAAAGCAGAAATCACGAGGTTCTTCCAGAAACCAAAGACTCCCCAAGCCCCGAAGGTGAGGTATTGCTGTTCCTGTCCTCCAGTACTTGTCTCCTAACAAACAGATTTCCTGCTCACCTGCCCCTTGGAGCTGCCGAGGTGGACAGAGCATTAGTTCCTTTTCTTACTTCCCAATCTCAGAAGTGTAAAGGACTTTAAACCAAGCCTGGGACCAGTTTGTAGTTGCTTTATAAGAAACCTCACCTCTGTCTTCTCCTGCACTGGCTCTAAAGACCTAGAGTCCCTTGAGAAGATCTCTTGGAGTCTCACATGTGAAGGGCTTAACCTAACTCTTCCTTCAGGCCTGGTGCTCAGGTCTGTTGCAGGTGGTGACTGTGTTGATACCGCGGTTTCTTGGGTGTTGAGACCTTGCCAATGCTCACTTGACGTTTCAGATTCTTGCTGGCTCTTGTGGAAAGTTTGCTCCTTTTGAAATCAAGGAGAACATGGTCTTAGCTCCCCTGTGTCGTATCGCCCTGGATCCAGACTTCTTGGAGCAGCTGGATAAGCTCCTGCATGCACAGAACAGCGAAGCTTCCTTCTTGAGGGACCTAAAGTGTCGTAAACCACGAAAAACTGGCCCTACTTTTGGCAAGAGCAGCACAGACATAGTGAACAGGTTAGTTTGTGGCTTCACTTGCATGTAATGAACTGCACAATGGGTTTGATTTTGTCTTAGTCTAATACTGGAGGTGATGGGAAGAGGGAGCTTTGCTTTGGGTGTATTGGATGAGAATTGCTTCCCCAGGGAGCAGTGTGTGATGAGGATTTCCTTCATCCCATGCAGTGCTCTCAAACCCTTTCCTGCAGGACCTCCTGTGCTTCAGGCAGCTGCCCTGCAGCACTAGCTGCTGCTGGCCTTCATGGTGCTCATCCTTGATTGTTTCCAAAAGGAAAAGCTGTCTCCAGGCTGTTTCGGGAGCAGCAGGGAAGTGCTGTGCAAAGGCTGAAGATGCTCTCTTGTTCTAACAGTGATGTGGTGGTAGTGGATAACTGCAAAACAGACACTGTTCCTGAGAGGGGGAAATTTGGGAGGATGAAACTCCTGCAGTTCTGTGAGAATCACCGTCCTGCGTACTGGGGCACATGGAACAAGAGAACCACTGTGATCCATCCCCGGAATCCTTGGTCAAAGGACAGTGTAAGCACCTTGCAGGCTTCTTGGGTTCCTTCCTTCGTCCTGCTCTTGAACTTAAGATTTATTTAGCCAAGTACACTTGTTCTCTGGGATTCCTCATTCACTTCCATGTTTCCTTTTGCTACTGAGTTGTCAGCCCCTGACTGGGGTCTGGCCTTGCGCTCTGAAGTTCACTGCACAAATGGCATGTTGGCCTTTGTTCTAGAAACTACTGGACTATGAAGTAGATAGTGATGAAGAATGGGAAGAGGAGGAACCTGGAGAGAGCCTCTCCCATAGCGAAGGGGTAAGGATTCTGCCCACTGGGAAACAGCTTTCTGAACCAGCCACACTCGCCAGTGTGCTTTCTAACAAGCAGAGTTTGCTTTTAGGATGATGAAGAGGAGGGAGAGGATGAAGACGACGACGATGGGTTTTTTGTACCCCATGGGTACCTGTCTGAAGATGAAGGAGTGACAGAAGTAAGTGAACTGTGGGGGATTTCCAGCTGTTCCCAATGAATCTTGTAGTGTTGGCAGTGATGTGACTGGGTCTGCACGGTCCAGGAGCAACTTCTGCCCTTGGGGAACACAAGGGAAGGCTTTCGGTTGTTCCTGGCCCATCTCTCAAGTTCTTTCTCCCCTGTGGCTTTAGGAGTGTGATCCCGAGAATCAGAAGGTTCGTCAAAAGCTGAAAGCGAAGGAGTGGGATGAGCTGATGGCCAAGGGGAAGAGGTTCCATGTGCTGCAGCCTGTGAAAATTGGCTGCGTCTGGGAGGGAGCAGAGCACGAGAGCAGCACAAATGCAGACCTGAAGGCTCTGCAGCAGTTCACAGCCTGCATCCTGGATTCAGCCGTTGCAGAGGAAGAGCAGCAGGTCCAGAAGTGTGGCAAGAAAAGAGCAAAAGATCAGCAAAGTAAGACCTGAAGAGCTGAGTACTTGTGTCCGTGCTGTACTGTGCCTGGGAGAGCGCAGCTTTGCATACTGAGTGTCACGTTCAGAGCAGCCTGTTTCTGATGAGTCTGGAATCCAAGGGATCTCTGCGAGGCCTTGGAAAAGAGTCTTCCAGCGTTGCAGCTGGTGTGGCCTTGGTTGCACTCCCCCAGAAACTCCTGCTCTGGGTAATGTAGGAAATGAAGGCAGCAGCACGTCAGTAGATGCAGATTTAGGACTGGAAGTGCTTGGGCCCGTTGACCTGGTTATTGCTAAGGGGGGAGAGGGTTTAGTTCGTGTGGCAGGATTGGTACTGATTAACACAAGGCTGTGGGGAATGGAATAAAGGCTGGAACAGGGGTCAGAGCTGTCACTCGACAGTGCCTTTTCTCCATCCAGTTTAGCTCCTGTATCAGTCCTAGGTCTAACATTAACCTCAGCCTCTTTGTCCTCCTCCTGCTGTCCTGGTTGCTTTTCCCAACCCTTCAAGAGTTCTTTATCCTCCCCAACGCAGCCTTTGTGCCTCCTTCCCTCTCTGCAGTCCTTGGCCACCTCCTGCCGCTGCTGCACGGCAACGTGAACGGGAGCAAAGTGATCATCCAGGAGTTCCAGGAGTGCTGCCGACAGGGAATGTTCAGTGACGTGACCGCGGGCACCGACTGCAGCGACGCCAGCCCCACCAGCCCCATGGCCTCCCGCCCGCAGACGCCCGTCGGGGAGGACAGCGGGGTCCCTTCCAAAGCCAGGCTAAAGAGAATCATCTCAGAGAACTCTGTGTACGAGAAGAGACCCGAGTACCGGATGTGCTGGTACGTCCACTCCGAGGTGCTCAAGAGCTTTGACCAAGAGCATCTCCCCGTCCCATGTCAGTGGAACTACGTCACCCAGGTCCCCTCCTCGGGGAAGGAGGAGGGTGGCAGCGTGGCAGGCCCGGCTCTGCTGCAGCCCACCCCTGTGGCAGTGAAGAGGAGGCCCACGGGCAGCATGTCCATCACCAAGTTCATGAAGAGACCTCGGGATGCTGAGCAGGTGAGCTCCTGTTGGGCTGTTCTTCCCCAGGACAGCACGATGGGGATGGAGCTGTGTCCTCTGGCACACGCAGACTTGGTCCAGATATAAAGCTCCAGACACTTCCCTTCACACAACCCCCCTGTTTTGTGGGGATAGGAGTGAAATGATGTGACGCTGAAGAGATGGGTTTCTTTTGTGCCCCTCCAGCTTCGCCTGTCTGTTGCTTTCCTGCTGTTCTTCCATTCTCTGCTATTTGGCAGTGATTTGCATCCAAGCTGTGTATAGTTTCTGCTTGGCCTTGGCTTCACAGCTGTGTGTGATTTGTATGCAGGTTTTTATGTGTGTGTATGGCTGCCAGATGCATAGCCCGAGCTGGGGACTTACATCAGTTGCATGTGCACTGATTCAATGTGGTTCCTAAGTGCTGCAACTCAACCTATAATAAGTCTGTGAAGTCTCCAGCTTATCCTGTCATCCATAAAACTGAATTTCAAGAGGTGCTTTAAAAGCATCCTCATTCATAGGAACAAAACGAGATGGATTTGAAGAAGCTGCTACTCCAGCTCTAAGCTTTGTTGTGGTCTTCCTGTTGTTGGCTTCTGCTTTTCAGGGTAACCATGGGTACTATGAACAGCTTAAGCACCCCAAATGATGACTGAAAAGTATGTGTTGGTGATGCTTCGTTATGCGTTTAAGACATGAAGGTCTTATATAGGTCCTCAAGTTTGGTGTTACCAACCATCTGCCTCCAAACCTATGTGCAGGGCAGGGCTTGAAGTGCTGGGGGTTTATCCCTCATCCTCTGTGGACAAGGGGGTTAGGGAAGAAGCCCCAGACAAGGCTGTTGATGCTTTTCCTTCCCACTTCATTCTTGGCTTGTCTTCTGAAGCAGCTCTGCATGCAAGTAGTGGTGGGGATCAGAGGCTTGCGTGAAGCTGTTCAGCCCCCGAACTCCATCTGCTTGGGTCTTTAACTCATCCACTAAAGAAAGCAGAGATAAAAATCTCTGCTTGGCACCCACTGGAGACTGCTGAGAAAGGAGTGCTTGAGCAGGAAGAGCCAGAGGCTTCTTGTGCAATCCCATCACCAGCTCCCCAAAGCAGCTTCAGGCCATGCCTGTGGGGTGCAGAGGCCCGAAAGCCTTTCATGCCTTAGGACCTCCAAATGGAGGTCCTCTATCCCATCCTTCCTGCAGTGTGGCTGCAGCGTGGGGACAGCAGGGATGGTGGGAATCGAGGCTGCCAGGTTCTGCCTGCAGCACGTGGTGCTCATTAAGTGAAGGTGCTCCTACATAAGCTGTGGGGAGGAGGTGTGGGTCTGGGGGTGGGCAGCGCTTCAGCTGAGAGCTGTGGCTTTAATGGAAGACGCAGATCTGAAGTTCCTTCTCTCGGAACAGCTTGGAGGGGGCGGTGGCACCAGATCCTTCATTCCCCTTCCCAACAACAGAGCCCAGGCGGGTTCAGCCCGGGTTGGAGCTGTGCCTGTGGAGGCTGTCGCATGCATGGTGCAGGGGGAAGCTCATGGAGCAGCAGCTTGGTGCGCTCCCCGCGCCCCAACATGAGGCCTTTTAGTCCAGGTCTGGGTCTGTTGGAGCCAGGACTGGCTGCGTTCCCTTCCCTCCCAGCTGGTCAGAGGGTGCTGGGAGCCCCAGTGGTGGGGAGCACCCTCTGCTGCCTGCGCAGCACTGCCCCAGCGCCCATAGCTTGCTGTTAAAAGCTCCTTCCTTCCCCTCCAGGCTGAAGCTGCAGAGATGGATGGATTTCAGGCTGACACTGAGGAAGATGAGGAGGACGATGACTGCATGATTGTGGATATACAGCCAGGCAAAGGTGGGGAAGGAAAGCAATAGCAGTCTCTTGGCTCTCCCACGAGGGAGAGGACGGGGTGTGGGGCTGACCCTCGACTTCCTGTGCCCCTTTCTCAGCAAGCCTTGGGCTCTCCTCCGTGGGTGTTTTACTCTAGGTACTTCTGTGCTTTATTCCATTCTAGTTGCTGCTTTGCTATTTACAGTCTTTAATGTGCTCTTCCCTCCTCCCTCCCGTTGATTAAACAGTGCAAATAGCATTTGGCTGCCAGTGTTACCTTTGATTTCTACTTCTCTGGTAGGAGATGGGACCGTTGGGGTCAGGCTCAGCAGATGCAGGAGCTGTTGGTGAATGTTGCTAAGCAGGGCAGCTCTCTGCGGTATGCACAGCCGGAGCTCTGGACCAGAACCCCCCCACTGCCCTCCTGAAGCCATAGGTGTGGGCTCAGTTGTCTGAAAGGGCCGGAGCGGCTCTGGAGCCAGGCTGAGAGCTGCGCTGGGGCAGAGAAGGGTCCTGAAGGGAGACCTTGGAGCAGCTCCGGTGCTGAAGGGGCTGCAGGGACCCTGAGAGGGGCTTTGGACAGGGGATGGAGGGACGGGACAAGGGAATGGCTTTAACTGCCGGAGGTTAAAGATGAGCTCTGAGGCAGAAGCTCTTCCCTGTGAGGGTGCTGAGCGCTGGCACAGGGTGCCCAGAGGAGCTGTGGCTGCCCCATCCCTGCAGTGCTCAAGGCCAGGTTGGACACAGGGCTCGGAGCACTCTGCTCCATGGAAGGTGTCTGTGCCTGGGGCAGGGCTGGAGCTGGAGAAGCTTTAAGGTCCCTTCAGCCCAAACCATTCTAGGACAGTGGCCAAGCTCGGGGCTGACAGGTGAGGGCTCTGCTCGATGCTGAGCAGCTCTGCTCTAGAATCAAAGCTGTTGCTTGTATTTATGTCCCAGTTATCCCTCAGGAATTGGCTTTCAAAGCTCCGACATTACAGTGTGTCCTTTCAGGCTCTGGATTCAGCCGCGGTGGGATGAGGATGTGGAGCAGCTCCTTTCATCTCAGCCAGGTTTTAACTATAAATACTTGCTCGTACACATCAGTAACTTAATGCCAACCCCATGATGTGCATTCAGCTCCTCTAAACCACATTCAAACCCTCTCAGCCCTTTCTGACAATAGAGCTTTCACAATGCCACTGCCACAACCTGAATTAAGTGGGGTTCGGGGGGGGCAGCTCCTCGAGCTGATACAGAAGCATTCGTGCATATTCCTGCAGCCCTCCACGCTAAAGCTGAATGTCTGACCTGTTCTAAACGTATCTGCTGCTGCATTCCTCTCCTTCCCAACCAGACAATGGAACTGCCTGACAAGAAGCCTTCCATTTCATCTTAAGCTGCTTTTTGCTTATGACAAGGCTGGAGGGAGATGAAAGCCTTGTCCCGAGGACGGGGCTGCCGTTCAGCAGCTTCCCTTCCTCAGGCTTTGCTGACACACAGCCAACTGCCTTTGTCTGCCTCGGCCCAAGCACTGCAATGAGGAGGATCTCTTTACGGTTGAAGTGATTTTATTGTGGGTTGCTGTTAACCCAACATTAAACCCAAGTTTTAAATAGCATTGAAAGGGAGCTCACAAGTAAAGCCAAAGCAGAGAGCAGTCCAATCCTCCTCCATTCATGAGGACAGTTAAAGCCCACGACCAACCCAACCCATTTTCTCCTTTGCAGATTCTACAGTGGCAGCTTTGGACTCGAGCGGTGCCGGAGCTGCTCCCCAGGACACCAGCATGCTCAGCCCATCTAATACAGTTTGAGCCTTAACCACCTACTAACTTCTGGATGTGTGTAGAATGACTTAGAGAAACTTAAACACAGCGTATCTTTGAAGGAGATACTTGAAAGTGTTCCATATTTCTTGTAAAGAGAAGACAGCACTTTGTTCTGCTTCAGCCCCAATGGAAGCTTACGATTTTAGTCCTAGATTTTAGCTTAAAAGGAAATCCTGCATCTTAATCTGTCCTTAATAAAGCATTATTGACATTTTGATACTTCTTTGTAATGGAAGGTATCTAACTTATCCCTAAACCTAGCAGAGGGCTTCTGGAATAAGCTTATTGTGATGCCACTGGGGGAATGACTGTTCATAATGTTGTATAGCATGGCCTTGGGTATAAATGATGTACAATTATATGTGAATTTGTTATCTCTTGCCTCCTGTTTGTGGTCTTCCTTGCTCCAGGGAACAGCGGCAGGGCTTTACCTCAGGGAAAGAGAAGGAACCACACCTCATGTCCCCTTGCTTTGGGCTGGTATCTGGCTTAGCAGGGTTGATGGGCTCTTGTACCTGCTGCTGCAGTAGAGAAGGCAAAGCCATCACGACGGCCACATAAAAGACAGAACTAGCATCAGACTTCTGGGGATTTTAACCTTCTGTGGCTTGTGAGGTGATGGATTAGTTCCCTAAGCTCCTGCTGCAGTCTGAGGCATCATTCTCCCCATAAGCAGGTGTCATCAGTCTGGCTGCGGGTGCATGGAGTGAAGAGGTGGGTGATGCCACAGTGACACCAGTGCCAGCCCCTGCATTTCAAACCTACAGAGCAATGCAATTCAGACAACTCTGAAACAGAACTGAGTCTGTAACCATTCCACTGAATGGACCACGCATCACTTCATCTATATATATTCTCTCCAATAGGAGTTCCAGTGCACACAGAAGCGAAAGGAAAAGCCCAGCCCTAGATCCAGGCTCACTCGAGTGGGAATCCCGCCTAGTACTAGCACTGAGTGCCCCCTACAAGGGAGGAGAGAGATGCTTCAGCTCGGGCTTGGAAACACGAAGCAGCCCCTGCTAAACGTTCTGAGAGCCCTTCAGCCCCAGAAGAGTCCTATGGGGCAGAACTCAGTGCGTGGAGGGGAGCACAAGGTTGGTGTGACACGGCCGAGCCAAGGCTCCTGCTCCACAGAGCTTGAGCCCAAGCCATTGCTGAGCTCAGTCCACCCGGGAAAAGGAGGGAAGAGTGCAACCCTCAGCACCACCCCCAGTGCCCTTTGGTTCATGACAGTGTCTGCGCTCTGGCGAGAAGCTCCGGTTTCAGGGGGCTTCGTGGCTGCTCCTCTGCTGCTGCCCGGATGTCTGCCATGACCGCTGCATCCCAGGCCAGAGTCAGCAGCGCTGAGGGTACCTGCACAGGAAAGGCACTGAGCTGCAGCAGTGTGATGCTGGGACCTCAGAACCTGGGGGGTGTGCACACCTTGGGAAGAGCAGCAAGTGTGGGGTTCTATGAGGAGCCCTTTCCAGGGGATGCTGAGCTGGGCCTGCGCTAGAGCTGCTGCCCATGGCCCAGCCTGTGTTTGCCACAGAGCAGGCTGGTGCAGCTCATAGCCCGGTTGGAAGAAAGCTTGAAGTCCAACTGCTCCCCAGCACTGCCAAGGCCACCGCTGACCCACGGCACTGAGGCCTCGACTCCATGGGGTGTGAACGCTGCAGGGACGGTGCCTCCAGCCCTGCCCTGGGCAGTTCCAATGCTGAGCACCCTTTGGGGAAGGGGCTGTTCCTCAGCCCCATCTGAACCTGCCCTGGTGCAGCTTGAGGCCGTTTCCTCCTGTTCCCTGGGAGAAGAGTGCCCCCACCTCACTGCACCCTCCTGGCAGGTACCTCCTTCCAGACCTCAGCCTTGAGCCAGAAGCCTTCAAGCAGTTACTTCTGCTTAAAGAGAAGGGGCCCGAGCAGCACTGAGGGCTCTGGAAGCAGCAGACACAAACCTCTCTCTTAGGAGCAGCGGGTGAGGACCCCCCGGAAGGTACGAGCTCCTCTTCACTCACCAACCCGCATTCATTGAAGGCCACGTTCTCATCTGTGAGTTTGAGACCTCCGGGTCCCAGGAGCTCAAAGGGCAGCCAGTCATCTCTGAGGGCCTCTCTCACAAAGGTGTAGAGCGCAGAGACCGGTTCTCGTGCATAAAACGTCCCTGCCATGAGCAAACAAGGGCAGATACTGAGCGAGACTCCGGCGTTTCCCAAATCTAACCTTTTGTGGTAGGTTCTGTGGGACTCCCGCACTCATCCCCACTTCCCGAACCACTTCAGTGCCGCAGGAACAGCCCAATTTGACTGCAAAGTAGAAAAGCAGAATCCCCAAAGCCAAACTCTGCCTTAATTTGTCCCAAGCCCCTGCCAGCCCCCATCAAAGAGCTGGGAAAGCCTGAGATGCTTCCCAGAGTTCTGCGCCAGATTTGAAGCGGATTTCATCCCATTGTACAGCACAGCAGCCTCACGCTGGCTGCTCTAACAACCTCATCTAAGGAGTCCAGCTTGCTCCTGGCAGCCTAGGAAGAGCAGGATTTAATTAACAGAGCCTCGGCCTTCTTCCCTCTCGACTCGAGCCTGGCCAGGCACAGGGCTTGGAATGAGAACTCAGAGAAGCCTTCCCCCACTCTGGGCTCCTTACTGCTCCTGCTCTGCTCAGCACACCTCCAGCTTCCGTAATGGGCGAGCTCTTTGGCTCCAGGTGTTCTCAGAAGCTTCTAAAGGCTACGCTGGCTTTTTACCTTGAAGGAGATACCCATCAGGGAAGCGGATCCGGAGCAGTGTGTAGTTGTACTTCCGCATTTCCCTCTGCTCCTCCTTCTCTCGCATGGCTTTCGTCCTCAGCATCGACGCCCTCTCCACTGCTTCTGTCCTTTAGGGACAAGCAGGGTTAGGAGGAAGGGGGGCGCTGGGGGCGCGAGCCTCCCCCTCCAGGACCCACCGGAGCCGCTGCTCGCGCCTCAGCTCCTCGGCAGTGAGGCTGTAGAAGTCGGGGGGCAGCTCGAAGCGCGCGGCTGCAGGGGATGGTGTGAACACACAGAGCTGGCGGTCCAACTGCGCCCGCAGGGGCTCCGAGCTCAGCAGCTGCTCCCGGTAGCGCCCGAGGTCCTCCAGCCTGGCCAGCGCCTCCTCCCGCAGCACGAAGTACTCCTCCGTGCTCTCTGCGGCACAAGGCCGGGATGGGAGGCTCTTTACAGGAGTACTGAATGAAGCTCCAGGCTCTCAAGCAATGGGATGTGTGAACCATTGCAGCCTCCCCCGGGATGTCCCCTCACCCCCCAGGGGAACCCACTCCCATGCCTTGCCTTGTCCCGGAACAGGCAGCGCTTTCATCTCAAACCCAACGGCCTGGAGAAACCTGTGTGTCCCTTCCAAGCAGCTTATCCTGTCCTGGAGGGAAAGGCAAGAGGTTGGCTGTGTCCTGCAGGCAGGGCCCCTCCTGGGCACGGCCCCAGGCAGCCTTCACCTCACCTGAAACACTTTGTTGTGCAGTTTGATCTTCCGGTACTTCTCCTCTTCTGGATGGAGGCAGATGTTATCCAGGTACCTGCACAGAGGAATGCAGGCCTGGATCAGAGCAGGATGTGCTCTCCCACCGCACAGGAAGTGACTGATCATCTCCTCCCCAAGCCAGGCAGAAGCTGGATCCCAAGCAGCAGCTCCAAACCTGGCTGAGTGCACTGACCATTAAACCCCCTTGAGATGCTGCCCTCACTCCAACTGACACCAGAGGTGGTTTAAGCCTTTGGATTTGGTGTCCTACAGACTGCCCTGGAGCACAGCAAGAGGATGACTTGCCAAGGTCCCTGGGTGCCCCCTGACCACCGGCCCCACGTACCTGGCCATGGTCTCCAGCCCCACGCGCACTCTCTCCCGGTCCTTATTGAAGGTGTGAATCTCCATGATGGAAGCAGCCACTGGATCTACAGAGAAATGCTGGGGGAGAAGGAGAGGGGCTGGTCAGGGGGAGCTGCTCCACACAGGGACTGCTGTGCTTTAACCCAGCACCACGCTGGTTCTGCCCCGCTGGGATGGCAGAGAGGAGAACAGGGTCAAAGCGGGGCAAAACTGACGCAAACGAGGGTTGGGCTGAAGACATTCCATAGGTAAAGGATGACGCAAAGGGATTTATTCCCTCCTCCCCCCGTGGCCATTTCCAGTGTGTAATCAAGACTCAGTCACACACCCGGGACCCAGCAGAGCTGCTATGAGCATCATTAACTCCATCCCAGCAAGCAGGGCTGGAATTGCCAGACCCAGCAGTGCGGAGGGAGGGGCTGGGACGGGATTTGGACGGCTCCTTTGGGAGCTGCATGGAGCAGGTGGTGGAGAGCGGAGTCATGGCACAGACGGAAGGGGACGGGGAGCACTCACTGCCTGGATGGCTTCCCTGAGGCGCTGCTCCTTCCGGTCCCTGTGCACAACGTCCCCGCTCAGGGGGCAGATGAAGTACACCCCCGAAACGGAGAGCGCAGCGGCTCCGTCCTCCGCGGGGGAGACCGCGTCCTAACGGAGAGAAACCTCCCGAGTGAGCGCGGGGAGGGGTTGGCTTCAACCCCCCAGCACTGCACAGGCAGGAGCGGCGCTCGGTGCCCCGGGCCAGGGAAGCGCCCGCGGCCGGAGCGGGGTCATGGTCCCGACCCATCCTATGCTGAGGAACCGGCGGCTCTCACCCCTTCCTCTGCTTCGAGCGCTCTCTCGGCGGCGGCCGCCTCAGCCCTCAGCTCCTTCCTCACTGCAAGAGACCAACGCAGGTTACGGAGCGCACGGGCAGCGCCCGGGGCCCCGTCCGCTGCCCCCCGGCCCGGTCCTACCCTGGCTCCTGATGGCCTCCTGCGAGGAGGGCAGCTTGGCCTTGGGCCTGCCCTCCATGCGGGACAACGCCGCCGCCGCCGCCATCTGCGCCTCATCCGTAGGGCCCCGCCGGGGCCTCGGGGCCTCCGCCGCCGCCTTCGGGCTCTCCTTGGGGGCTCTGCGCCGGAGCGAGGGCTCGGGTGAGCGCGACCGGAGCCGGGCTGCACAGGCACCGGGAACGGCGCCCACCCCCCGCCGTTCCCGCAGGGTCCCCGCTGCCCTACCGCGTACCGGGACGGCTCCGACAGCTTCTGCCCGGGCCCCGCGGTCTTGAACTTGAGGTCGGCCTTGATCTCCTGGAAGAACTTCCGCATGGCGGGACCGGGACCGGGACCGGGACCGGGACCGGGACCGGGACCGGGATAGGACGGGGATGGGACCGGGATGGGGAGGGGACGGACCCGGAAGGACCCGGATGCGGACGCGCACGGGGCCGCCGCGCCCGCCCACGTCACCGGCAGCGGAAGGGGCGTGTCCCCGGCAGCGGAAGGGGCGTGTCCCCGGCGCCGCTCTGCGCTGCCGCCGCTCTATGACCCCGCGGTCCTCCGGGAGCCCCGGGTCGGTGCCCGTGGACGGCGCGCGGTGCCGCGGGTGTTTGCAGGGGTATGGCACAGCCCGGGATGTGGCCTGGAGTCAGGGAATGGAATGGAAGCGGCCTCGGAGTGTCCGCGCCGGGCGCTGCCCCTCGGGGCCGCAGTCTCCCTGCGGAGGCCCTGTCCTGGGCGGGGGTTGGCTCCTGCCGGGACCTGGGCCGAGGCGCACACAGAGGAACCGGGTCCCGTTAAAACCGAGCTCCCGGCTGGCCTGGCCCACACCCTGCAGCCTGAGCCAGAGCCTACAGCCTGAGCCAGAGCCTACAGCCTGAGCCGTAACCTACAACCTGAGCCGTAGCCTACAGCCTGAGCCAGAGCCTACAGCCTGAGCCGTAACCTACAACCTGAGCCATAGCCTACAACCTGAGCCATAGCCTACAACCTGAGCCATAGCCTACAGCCTGAGCCATAGCCTACAGCCTGACCTATATCCTATAGCCCTGGTCTACATCCTCCAGCCCCGACCCATAACCTATAGCCTTACCTATAGCTTATGGTCCTGACTCTCAAGCTATAGCCCCAGCCACTTCCTTATGGCCCTGACTCATATCTATAGCTTGACCCATACCCTATAGCCTTGACCCATATCCTATTGCCTGACTCACACTCTGTAGCCCTGGCTCTCCCCCACTTATACCCCGGACCCACAACCTATAGCTCTGGCCTGTAACCTATAGCCTGACCCATACCCTATAGCCTGGACCCACAACCTATAGCCTGACCCATACCCTATAGCCCTCATCCACAACCTATAGTCTGACCTATACCTTATAGCCTGGACCCACAACCTATAGCCTGACCCATACCCTATAGCCCTCATCCACAACCTATAGCCTGACCCATACCTTATAGCCTGGACCCACAACCTATAGCCTGACTCATACCTTATAGCCTGGACCCACAACCTATAGCCTGTCCCATACCCTATAGCCTGGACCCACAACCTATAGCCTGTCCCATACGCTATAGCTCTCATCCACAACCTATAGTCTGACCCATAACCCCCTTCCTATATCCCACCCCTATACCCTGACCCACAGCCCCATCCCCACCCCACACCCCCTCTGACCACGCCCCTCAGGGCCCCCTCTCCTCGGCGCCTCTGGCGGCGCGGCCCAATCCCGTTATCCCGCCGTGCCTTCTCCTCGCTCCTATTGGATCAGAGCTCTGAGTGACGCTGCGCAGAGCCAATAGGAGCCGGCGCCGCGGGCGGGGGGCGGGACATCCTGCGGGCCGGGCCTCCGCCGCGCCGCTGCCTGGTGGTGCCCGCGGCCTGCGCCGCCCGCCCGCGGCCGCCATGCCGCACGGCTTCAAGCCCGGGGACCTGGTGTTCGCCAAGATGAAGGGGTACCCGCATTGGCCCGCACGGGTGAGACCGCGGCGCGGGGGCACCGGGGTGCGGGCAGGCAGCGGCTCGGGCCCGCTCCGCAGCGGAGGTGCCATAACGGGACCTGTACCGGGGCGGGGGAGCTGTGCCAGCGCCGGCAGCCGGGATGGGGCCGGTACCGGGTGGGGCTCGGTAGTGGCGTGAGGGGCGCGTTGCAGCCCCCGATGTGGGATGGGCGCCCCATAACGGTGCTTGTCACGGGATGAGGACATGGTGCCGGGACGGAGCATCCCATACCGGCGTGGCAGGTCGCATAACGGGATGTATGGGGCCCGGTGTGGGTGTCCCATAGCGGGATGGGGGCCCGGGATGGGGTCTGTTCTGCGATGAGGACCTGTCCCAGCACCCACACTGGGATGGGGACCCCGCTGTGGGAACGGAGTGTTCTGACCAGAATGGGGGTCCCATTCTGTGCGCTGGGATGAGGGCTCAGTACTGACATTGCTGGGGTGGGTCTGGGCGCCAGGATAGATGCGGGTTCCCAGCCCAGCACCCACCCTGGGTGGGGGGTACCAGGATGGAGGAGCCCCCAGCCCGTGCCAGGGGTCCAGGACCGGAGCTGGGGTCACACGTGGGCGCCTGTGCTGGGAGGGGATCCAGCGCCGGGCTGGGGGTCCCACAGTGGTGCCGGGGGGGGGCACGGACCTGGGGGACCCCGGCCCAGGAGGTGTTTGACAGCCCTGAGCCCTCCTGCACCGGGGAGACCCTGACTGCCTCGGGGTGACCGCAGGACCTCAGCCCTGGTTCACCCCAGCACCCCTGTCCTGAGGAGCCCCCCTGCTGCTGGGAGGGACCAAAGCCCCTCTGCCGGTGCTCCCCAACCCCACAGGGGTGTCCCTCACATCCCTTCCCTTCACTCTCCATCCTCATCCTCCCACTGCCCCTCCGGTGACCCCCATTCCCCTTCCCAGCTCCCTGCCTGGACATCACCCACCCTCTGTCTGTGGGGGGACAGAGCAGGGGTCTGGGGCTCTGTCCCTTGTCAGGGATGGGGGGACACATGCAGGTGGCTGCCGCCGGGCTCCCACGAGGGGCAGGCTCTGTGGGTGCTGGTGCAGTTCGGGGCTGATGGAGCGCGGGTGACAACGTTGCGGTGCCTGGAGGAGATGTGATGGAGCAGGGAGGATGTGCTCACCGGGGGGCTCCGATGGGCTCCGTGGTGGTGCCTGCTGAGGCAGGGACATGCGCTGAACACATCCGATGGGAAGACGCTGGCAGGTACCGGGGAGGCTCAGGGTGCTGGAGACGACGATGCTTGGCTTGGCTGCACCGCGCCGTGATTGGGATTCCATCCCCACCATCCCCGCCGTGCCCGTGCTCTGCTGTCCTAGCCGGTGCCGAGAGGACTCGGCCCCCCCACGCTGCAGCTCCTCCTGCTTTAGCTCGCTTGCTCCTTTGGGGAAGGCTCCCCCCTGAAGACCTCCCCAGCACCCCGAGGCTCCCGACCACGTGGAGCGGACTGGAGCCGGCGCTCGGGATGAAGACGGGGTGGCCCCGGGGCTCTGCAGCCAGGAAGGACCCTCTGGAGCTGGAGGGGGCTTCCCTTGGGCGCTGGATCTCTGGGGAGTAGCACAAGGCTTCCGTGGGCGCTGAGCCCGGCGGTGGAGCGACGATCCCGCGCCGAGCTCATCCATGAGGATCCCTTCTGTTACTCTTGTAGAGATCCCGCGTGTCCGTGCTTGCCTGCGAGGGGACGTGCTCCGGCTGCTCCCTCTGACCACCCCCTGCTTTGGGTTTCCTTTCAGATCGATGACATCGCGGATGGCGCCGTGAAACCCCCCCCGAACAAGTACCCCATCTTCTTCTTCGGCACCCACGAGACGTAAGCGCTGCCTCGCTCCCCGCTCCGGGCTGTGCCCACTGCCGCCCCGGCCTCACCTCTGCTTTGTTTCTCTCCAGCGCCTTCTTGGGCCCTAAAGATCTCTTCCCTTATGAGAAATACAAAGACAAATATGGGAAACCAAACAAGAGGAAAGGCTTCAACGAGGGGCTGTGGGAAATCCAGCACAACCCGCACGCCAGTTACAGTGCCCCCCCGGTGAGTGCGGCGCCTCCTTCCCTCCTCTCTCTGCTTCTCATTGCTGCCGTGCCGATGTGCTTCCAGCTCCCAGACTGGCTTCAGGGCTGCTTCCCTTCCCTGCCCTCTCCCTTCCTCCTCCTCCTCCTCTGGAGGAAGATGCCTTTGCCCCAGCTTTGAGGTGGATCCGGGGCTGTGCTTTGCGCTGCTTGCCCAAGCCACGGAGGCGTTCATTGTCACAGAGAGAACTTGAGGCTTGCTCAGCTCGAGGCTCCTGCGTGTGAACTGTTGGGCAGTCCCTGCTCTTCATCCGTCTCTGAGGTCCTGAGCCACTGGGCTGCTCCTCCGGTGAGCTTCAGAACAGGCCAGGAGATGGCTCTCGGCTGTCAATTGCTTGCATGGGCGTTTCATACCCGTAGTGTGTGGTTCCATCTCTTGTATAGTGATCTTCAGAGGAGGCATCCAAAGCAGCTTCATAGGCAGCTGGTCTGAGGAGGCAGAGGGAGGTTGATGAGATGAGCTGCAAGGACAAGGGGGTCTGGAGCCAGCCGGGCTCTGGGCTGAGCCCCTGGGCTGTGCTGCTGCCAGTGCAGGACACAGGACGTGGTTTGAGCTGTAGGAGATGCTCGGGCCCAAGGCTGCGATGTAGGGCAAGGTGAGGCCATGGAGATGCCTGAGGAGCTGGAGAGCAGCTCCAGTTGGGCGGCTGGGAGGTTGGTTGGCAGCACCTGCATTGGCCAGGGGCTCCACAAGAAACCTGTTGGTGAGGGTCCTGCTGTGATGAAGGGATCGTGGTGACACCAGTGGCCCCACCAGGGCTCACCAGCACCAGCTGCGTCTTGAGACCAAACTGCTTGGGGAAGCAGAGGAGACTGGAGAGGTCTTTGTTGAGTTTGGGACCTACACGAAGCAAGGTGCCAAGAACAGTGAAGGACAAGGAAGCAGGAAGGCTCCAGTGCTGGAAGAATCCTTGCTTAGGGAGCACCAGGCCTGCCATGCATGAAGACAGCAAATCAGTCTGGAAGATGGGAGCTTGGCTGCGATGTCCTTGCACGAGGAACCTCCAGATGGGCTGGTGAAAAGCCAGGGGACCTTTCGTACATGGGATTGAGGGAACAGGATGCGGGAGATGCCACCCGGGATGAACGTTGGTCGCCATGCTGGACTTCTCGTGTGGACCTTTCCAGTGGGGAAGGTGTGTGAAGTGCTGTGGGGTGAAGCCACCCAAGGAGGAAGCGGCCTGGTGGCCACCGGAGGGGAACGCTGGAGGCACCATGAGGGCTGTGGAGGGCTGGGGGCTGCGTGCCCAGGAGGGGTTGTCAGGATGAGGTTTCTGCAGGGTCTTTGGCAGTGGGTGGGAGCTGAGCTGGGGAGCAGGGACGGTGTTGCTGGTGGCTCAGGGTGCTGTGTGAGGGCTTTGCTGAGGGTCTCACTGAAGGGCTCATAGTGCTGCCCAGAGCCGTGCTGAAGGGTTCTGTGCCACACACCTCTGCTCACACCCCTCTGCTCCATGCTGCCATCCATCGCTCGCCACCCTCCTGTCCCCCTTCTCTCCCCACTCCGTGTGCAGCCCCTCCAGGCCATAACCCCCCTCTTGTCCCTGTGTCTGTAGCCCGCAAGCTCCTCCGACAGCGACGTGCCAGAGAACGACCCAATGGGGGGAAGCGATGCTGGTGATGATGAGGAAGATGCTGCCATGGCTGGAGTCACGACGGAGAAGATGGAAAGTGATGAGGACTCGGATGGAGGCAGCGACCACAGCGGGCTCAAGCGGAAACCGCTGCCTATGAAGGTGAGTACGGGCTGAGGTGGTGCCACGCAGTGGGGACAGGAGGTGTCCTGGTCCTTGGGTCCACCACTGAGCTTCCATCCACCAAGCAGCATGGCAGGAGGTGATGATGAAACCACCTCCCTCTGGATTCTCCCATGGGAAATGGGGTTCAGTGGCTGTCTCCTGTTGCCTCTGAGGCAGTGGCATGGCCAAGCCCTGGTGCAGTTTGCATCCTAGAGGAGAAGCCAGATCTCTCCTGAGTACACATGGCTGCTCTTGCTGGGCCGGTGGGGAATTCCTGGGCCATCCCCTTCACTGCCTTTGCGCCGTGGATGGAGGGAAATGAGCTTCTCTCACGTTGTCACTCACGTAGCAGATGCCGGTGGCAAAACGGCCTCGGAAATCCTCCAGTGACCTGGACCAGGGCAGCCCCTCTGGAACAGAAGATGAGAACTCGGAATCGTCTTCTGAGTCGGAAAAGAACAGTGACCAGGTGAGAGGAGTTTGGGACGTGCTGGTGGGGAAGGGGCTGGAGCATGGCCCGAAGGAACCTCACTGGCTTCTGAAAGCATCGTGAGGCTCTTCCCTGGTTTGTCCTTGTGTTTCCCTCCAGGACTTCACTCCCGAAAAGAAGCCAGTGGCCAGGGCTCCACGGAGGATGCCGGCGGTGGGGAGGAAGAAGAAGGTAAAAGACTCTGAGTCTGGGGCTGCATGAGAGGGGTCTTTGGGGTCTGCACTGGCTGGGGCAGGGGAGCAGGGCTCTGGATGGGGCTCAGTGCTGGGAGGGACCTGGCGGGTGCCTCAGTGTCCCGGTTGCACCCTGTGCTGCTGTGCTCCAACCCCACTCTGTGCCTGCAGAAAGTGGAGTCCGGCTCCGACTCAGACTCCAAAGCGGACTCGGATTCGGAACTGGGGAACGCGACTGTGAACATGCCCAAGTCAGACTCCAACTCGGATTCGGACTCAGATGTGTCTGTGAAGAAGGCTCCGCGGGGCAGGAAGCCAGGTAACACTGAGGGGACTGCTGCCACTGCTGCATCCTTGGGGGACCGGAGAGGTGCAGGGCTCTGGGGGCTCCTGCCACAGACACCTTCCAGCCCATCTCAACAGCCCTCTGCCCCCTCAACCTGGGGCTCTTTGTTATGAACAGAGGGACAGCTGGGGCTCCTGCTGAGCATCTCCCCGTTGTCTTGCAGCTGAGAAACCCCCTCCCAAGCCCCGTGGCAGGAAACCGAAGCCTGAGCGTGTCCCGACCAGCTCCAGCAGCGAGAGGTGAGACCAGCAGGGGCCCATCACCCCCGGGGCTGGCTGGAGCCTCACCCCGTCCCCTTTGCACAAGGGGTCCAAGCGAGCTCCATCCTCTGCAGTGACAGCGACAGCGAAGTGGACCGCATCAGCGAGTGGAAGAGGAGGGATGAAGAACGGCGGCGGGAGCTGGAGGAGAAGAGGAAGAGGGAGCAGGAAGAAGAGATCCGTCGGCTCCGGGAGCAGGAGAAGGAGGAGAAAGAGAAGAGGAAGGAGAAAGCAGAGAAGAGCGAGGAGGTGCACTCGGACTCAGACAGCAGCGCAGAGGATGAAGTGGCCAAAAAGGGCCGGAAAGGCCGAGCCAAGGCCCCATCCTCCTCGGACTCTGAACTGGAGCTGGAGAAAGAGGTGAGTGCAGAGCTGGGGACAGGCAGCCAGCCCATCAGCTCCCTGGCAGGGACCTCAGGCAGTGGCCGTCCGTTACTCTGGGGCTGTCCCTGCAGCACTGGGAAGGGTTGTGTCCATAGGGACGTCCACGCCTTGCACATGGGAGCTCTTCCCCTGGCCTGGGATACCCATCCAGCTGTGGGTGCCACATCTCCATGACGCTCTCCCTCCCACCGCATTGTGTTTTCTCTGCTGTCCTCCCTGGGGCCTGGGGAAGCATCAGCTGGATGGGAAGCCCAGGAAGGGTTGTGGAGGGCTCTCAGGAGCCACACTGCCCGTGGGCAGAAGTGGGGTCGAGTTCCTCCCCATGGAGAGGAGCCAGGGAAGCAGCACAAAGATCCTGATGTGTGGAAGCACTCATGGATCAGCCGTTTGGGCACTGCAGGCTGTGGGAGGGCTGCTCCCGGTGCCAGGACATTCCCTTTTGGAGCAGCGCTCATTGTGCTGCAAGCTGAGTCCTTTCCTATCCCATGCAGGGGATGCCCCTGCACCCAAACTGGCAGCAGTGGGGTGGCCGCTGTCATTGGTGGCCATGGCTGTAGCATCTCCCTCCTGCAGCAGGAAGGGCTCAGCCTCTCGCCTGCATTGTTCTCTCCTCCAAGGTAAAGAAGCCAGCGAAGAAGCAGCCCTCGGAGTTGTCAAGGAAACCAAACCAGAAGGAGAAGAGGGGCCGAGCAGAGGAGAAGCCACGGAACAAGTCAGCACCTCCTCCTGCAGCTTTGTCCTTGGGGACCACGCTGTCACTCTGCTGCCCAGCCCATCCCTTGGGTGCGGATGGGGCACCCATGGAGCTGCCCTGTGCCAGCAGCACCCATGGAGGGACCAAGTCCCTTCCCTGCTGCCTTCTAGAGCTGGAGGAGGTGGTGGACCAGGCTGAGCTTCCCTGGTGGTTTCCATCTCCCAGAGGAAGATGTTTGGGGCATCACTCTGGGGCTTTGCCTTGCTGCAGTCCCAGGGAGCTGGGCCATGAGGGAGCTGCTGGCTCAGGGCTCTGCTGCCTGGGAGCTGGGATGTGTGTGTAGCATCGTGGCAGGGCTCTGGGGTGCACACCTGAAGCACCATCACCCTCCCTGTGAGCCCAGCAGTGAGCAGGGCCTTCACGTGAGCGATCTTCCCTCTTCCTTTCCTCCACAGACCCTTGAAAGTGGAACGAGGCCGGAAGAAATCTGACCCGATCCCTGAAAGGAGGATGGAGAAGAAAAAGGGTGAGAGCCCCATTGCTCACCATCAGAGGGAGAGAAGGATCCAGGGTTCCCCCATCCCAGGGAAGAGGAGGGACCTTTCCCACAGGGATCAGTGTGGTGGTGCTGGGGCCCTGGCCTTGTGTTCAAAGTGCAGGGTGTGCAGAGGCAAAGGGAGCTTCCTACAAACATCCCCAACCCCTCCTCTTCAGAGAGGCCCCAAGGCTGTGTTTGACCTTGGAGGTGGAGGAGGAAACCAAGCCCTTGCTGCTCTGCCCTGGTACCCTCATGCCACTGATGTCTCTTTCTTGCTGCTCCAGAGCCCACGGTGGAAGAGAAACTTCAGAAGCTTCACAGTGAGATCAAGTTTGCTCTGAAGGTGGATAACCCGGTGCGTTACCTGCTGTGGCCTCAGCCCCTGAGCTCAGCCTGGCTCCCAGCCCTGCGGGTGCTCAGCCTGGCTCCCATCCCTGTGGGTGCTCAGCCTGGCTCCCATCCCTGTGGGTGCTCAGCCTGGCTCCCATCCCTGTGGGTGCTCAGCCTGGCTCCCA
>JASSUY010035865.1:0-16689 GCA_032466535.1 Forpus xanthops
ATGAGCCGGCAGTGTGCTCTTGCAGCCCAGAAAGCCAACTGTATCCTGGGCTGCATCAAAAGGAGCATGACCAGCAGCAAAAGGGAGGTGATCCTGCCCCTCTACTCTGCTCTTGGGAAACCTAATTTGGAATATTGTGTGCAGCTGTGGTGTCCTCAACATAAAAAGGACATGGAACTGTTGGAACAAGTCCAGAGGAGGGCCACAAAGCTGATAAGGGAACTGCAGCACCTTCCAAATGAAGAAAGGATGAGAGTTGGGGCTGTTCAGCCTAGAGAAGAGCAGTCTGCGTGAAGACTTCATAACAGCCTTCCAATATGTGAAGGGGGCCTATAAGGATGCTGGGGAGGGACTCTTCATGAGGGACTGTAGCAATAGGACAAGGACTAATGGGTTAAAACTTAAAAAGGGAAAATTTAGATTGGCTCTGTGGAAGAAATTCTTTACTGTAAGGGTGGTGAGGCAGTGGAATGGGTTATGCAAGGAACTTGTGAATGCTCCATCCCTGATAGTGTTCAAGGCCAGGTTGGACATAGCCTTTGGTGACATGGTTTAGTGGGAGGTGGCCCTGCCCACAGCAGGAGGCTTGGAACTAGTTGGTCTTAAGGTCCTTTCCAGCCTTAACTATTCTATGATTCTATGTTGGGAACATTGACATCGAGTGAGGTTTTGCACTCCTTTCCACCTGAGTGTCTAACAGATACAAGTGAGTATTTTGACACTCTAAATTGTAGGTGCTAGTTTTCTTAATGACAAGACATTTCTTTGCAAAACAAGGGGCTCTAAGTCAAGATTTCAGTAACACTTTCTTCTGTCCACACTACCTTGGGACATACTGTTAAGTTCCTTATCCAGATACTAGCAGCTGTTTAAAGGTTCATCCAGTTCTGATTTACCTCCAGCTCCTACAGTAATGGGTGACTTATCCCTCAGAATTCTTACACTTCTTTTTCCCAATAACCTTCATTCCCCTGACTTTCCTTCCTAGCCCTAAACCCTGGCAGCCAGCCCAAAGTGTCTTACCTGAGTACAAATGAAATGACCACTTCCCATTACACTTTAACTGGGCTTTACACTATCATTGGTTGCATACATCTGGAATTTTGATTAGGTTTTCCCACAGTAAAGAAAATTCTTACCAATCAAGTCAAATTAGTTGATGACTAAACAGCTCAAGTTACTGCCCTGACCTGATTCTAACCTTCAGAAAAAACACTTTTCTTCTCTCAGAAACCTCAGTAGGGTGTAGATTGTTTATTTAAAAGGATAATTAAATGTATGAGTTGACTTCATCCAGCTTCTGTTCATTTTCTACAGTCTTCTGGTATAATATAAAGAAAGTATTAATAAAACAATTTTCACAGTGAAAAGAAATAGTGCTTTTATATGTCTTCTACACTACAAACAAACAATAGGACCTGATTGTTAAAACTGACACTGTCCTTTGGCTGTGATGCTTACTAAAGAAAAAATTATAGTACAACACTGAGTTCAGGATGGAGTGCCAAGCTTAATCAGGGATACTTTAACTTTTCTTCTTTAATGATTTTTTTTAACATGTCCATGAATTGCTGTGGACAAATATATAGTCCCACTAGACTTCAGAGCTATACATAATATGAAAGTAAAAAATACATATAGTTCGACAATTAAAAAGGAGAATTTCCCATATAAGATAGGGAAAGAATTTTTCCAACTGAGTATAGGAATGAAACTAAGCATATGGCAAAAATATGTATTTTTCTCATAGGCAGCATTAGATCCATTAGACAAACCAATTCCTTTTTTAAAGGAAAAGACAAAAATATGTCCCTAAATTTGTTTTATGCAGCATTTAACCTACTATTTTATAACTGATAATGTGTAAAATTGGAATAATATATATAAATTGGATACTTATGAGCATCACTATTGTGGGTAATCCAATATTTTATATTTATGACTAATCAGTAGCCTCTTTCCAGCATTTCACTGTTCCACTGGGGACTGAGAGATTTTTTTCCAAGACAACCACTGCACAAGCATTCTATTTTTCAAATTGAAGTACAATGTACTGTTTTGTTTTCATAAGGCAAGTTAACGCACTCTTAAAAAGAAAATAAAGTACATGACATAACAAGCTTCAGTCTTTCCTCTTTGGAAATAAAATCTTCCACTGTACCATTTTGTAGTAATTAGAGTAACAAGCAGACAATTAGTTGATGGCACAAACATACCATTTTCCATTTGTTGTATCGGAGTTCTCATTTAGTGTGTCTTAGTGTCATTCAAATTTTATAATAGGTGTTACAGAAGCTAAGGCCAGAGGATGCATTAGGCGAACTGCTCTAACCTCTGTGTTGCAAACCATTAGATAGCATCTGAAACCTTCTGTAATGATGCCTGAAAATGAACACATTACAGTCCTGAGAAAACTAAGCTTTTGTCTTAATCTAAATTTAATTCCACTGACTTATTTTGTGCTAATGGCTGATATGTTCTTCAGTCTGACAAACACGGAGCATTGTAAAATGTCCCACCAGTGAGTAATACTACAGAAAAGACTCTTTTCAGTTACTGCTTAATATTTGTATCATAGGATTTTTAGTTTAAACAATCTGTATGTACTTTTGAAATACAGTTTACACAGACATAAAACACAAATGCAAACTGCCATTGCATGACTGCCATGACAGCATCCTTTCTATAACAGCTTGCTGTTCAGGTACCTCACTAAGTTTTGATTTGAAACTGTTCAGCTGCATATCTCTAGTTCCCCAAGGTACTAAGTTATAGGCTATTTTGGACACAGATGTTCCTCTAAACCACTGTGCTGTAACACTCAAGATTCATGGATCTATTGAGAAGGACCTCAAAAGACTGAACATAGCTTTATGGTTCAGGATAGTTAAGAAATGTGGTTTGAATCTACAAACCCAGGGGAGGGCTTCCCACTTCATATATAACCGCTTTGATCAGCAGTAAATCTTTCCTTTTAAAGGAGAATCATTACACATTCAATTTCTGAAGCAAGTCTACCTTCAGGGTAGGATTTTAGTCTGTACAGTCAGGCTGAACAGAGGCATGGAAGGTGACCTGGAAGTGGTTGTATATGCTCAACACAGGAACTTATTCTTTTGTATGTAAGGTTTAACTTTTCTTGGAATCTGCCTTTGAAGCCAAATCAAATGCAGCAATGAATTGCAAAGTGCAACTGAAACTTGAATGTGCTTCAGATGATTGAAAAAAAAGAACAAATAAAACAAACACACCTCTGGCCAACGCAAAGTGCACTTACTTGAAAAATCCCTGAATATCTTACAAATAATTATTACAACTTTAAATTTTTTTCTACAAGATTCCTCCTCTACAAAACTTATTAAAATGCTAATATCATTATATTTGGACATTTTGTCTATATTACCAGATCAGAAGGGTGCCTGTGTTTTTATATCAGGTTGTGCATCATGTCCTGAGACATAGCTGGCTAATGTGAAACTGGTACCCTTATAAATTTCTCATCATCTGACTTCCTTTCACTACTTCCGGTTTTCCATGCTTCATCCAGCAGAGGGAGCATAAGCATCTACATGAGATATCTGCATGATATATCTATCTGATATAATATATATATATATATCAACATAATGCATGAGTTGGCATTTTGCATTCACAGGGCAGAAAGCCAACCGTATCTTGGGCTGCATCAAAAGAAGCATGACCAGCAGGTCAAAGGAGGTGATCTTACCCCTCCCTCTACTCTGCTCTCCTGCGATCCCACTTGGAATATTGTATATGGTCCTGGTGTCCTCAACATAAAAAGAACATGGAACTGTTGGAACAAGTCCAGAGGAGGGCCATGAGGATGATCAGGGGACTGGAGCACCTCCTGTATGAAGATAGGCTGAGAAAGTTGGGACTGCTCAGCCTGGGGAAGAGAAGGCTGTGTGAAGACCTCATAGCAACCTTCCAGTATCTGAAGGGGGCCTATAGTGATGCTGGGGAGGGACACTTCACCAGGGATTGTAGTGATAGGACAAGGGGTAACGGGTTCAAACTTAATAAGGGGCAGTTTAGGTTAGATATAAAGAAGTTCTTTACCGTGAGGGTTGTGAGGTGCTCGAATGGGTTACCCAAAGAAGTGGTAAATGCTCCATCGCTGATGGTGTTCAAGGCCAGGTTGGACAGAGCCTTGGGTGATATAGTTTAGTGGAAGGTGTCCCTGCCCATGACTGGCAGGTTGGAACTAGATGATCTTAAGGTCCTTTCCATCCTCAACTCTTGATTTTATGATTTTATGAGCCCATGTGACCACAATCTTGAACTAGACAGATGAGGGACAAGAGGAAACTCTGAAGACTGCCTTCACAAGGACAAAGATTGACAAACAACCATAAAGAAAATTAAGTTTAGAAAGCTTAATTTTGAATATGTTCCCCTCAAGCCTTCACATTTTAATTTAACATGTACTACTAATAGCAAGCAAAATGTGATGCTCTTGTTATATGGCTGTGGCATGGTGCTGCTGTGTACATTAGTGATGCTACTCACTAGAGTAGAATTACCATTTTGGCAGGCCCAGGCACTAAATTAGAAAGCTTTGCAAGCTGTTCCTGGACAATTCATGAGAAGGAACAATGGTAATATGTGTGTTGAATAAATTGTTTCCTGTGACTTATTTGTCCAGTCCTCATTTTAAGCCTAAGTACAGCATATTGTCAGCACTTTTGTAATAAGTAGCTTCCCTGAATAAAAGGCTTTTATTGGAGTTTCACCTGCTCTTGTTGCATAGGCACACCTGGTAAGCTTCTAGACAAATATGCTAAATATTAAAAAAAAGAATATGAAGTTAAAACAGCTGAATGAAAAAGCCTTAAAAACTCACTTCTCAACAAAAATGTCTTAAAATAGTAAATACTCTGGTATACAAATACAATATTCAAGTAGACACAAGAAGAATCTCTCCTTTCTGTAGTTGGAGCTAACATAAACCTTTGACACGAGACTGAACATGCTTCCTCTCTTTAATTTTTTGTGTCTAGAACTGGAGGTTTGAAGTTTTGTTTCAGAATTTGTTCTCACAACAAAACATCTACAATTAAAAGTTTTCATCTTAGCAGTGCAGGAAGTTACTGTCTGGGCTGCATCTTTGAATTTTGTTCTGCTAATTTCCTTATTTTAATGCAAAATGTTTTGACTTCCTGTGACACCTGCAGAGTTTTGGTACATAACTCACTGCCTCTGAATCTCTTTCCCACATACAGAACAAGCTGCATCCATTATCTTTCAGGTTGAGTGTACCTCACTGAGAACAGGTTCCATTGCTTTACCTTTTCTGTAGGTAAGGGGAATACCCAGAAAGGGTAAAGGAAAATTTGGTTAACAAGTTGTTACCACTGTCCCTACCAAAAAGAAAACCCAAAACAAACCACCCTAGGTAAAGCTCTCCAAAATAAAAGTGAATTTGTAGGTTTATCAACATATATGTCTGCTTATTTAGCAGAAACACATTTCTCAGAGAAAAATAGCTCAGGGAAAATGTTAGAACAAAAGAACTTTGCTGAAGATTTAAGTGGTCAAAATTAATGAGACAATCAAGGAAGCAAGAGGTTTTCTTGCCCATTTCTCAGATGAGGATTTGATGCAGAGATGAGATGAAAATCCTTGACAATGCCAGTAAGACCAACAGATTTCTCCATCATGTTTAGATAATGTAGTTATCAGGTCAATGAATAAGATTCAGACTATTTTTGTTGGGAATCTTTCAG
This sequence comes from Forpus xanthops, assembly GCA_032466535.1. Classification (NCBI taxonomy): domain Eukaryota; kingdom Metazoa; phylum Chordata; class Aves; order Psittaciformes; family Psittacidae; genus Forpus; species Forpus xanthops. The sequence goes on from JASSUY010035865.1 coordinate 5,748, forward strand.
ATAGCATTCTTATTTCATTCTGATTCAATAATAATGATATTTGACAACGGTGGTGCATTTGAAATAATTCTAAAAGTAAATTAAACTTACCAAATGCAGAGCTTTACCTCATTATCCAAATTAAACACTCTATCATACATATTTTGTGTCAAGAAATTAAAAAGCAATAATGACAAAGAGCTGTGGTTTTGCTTATTTTCTTTGGGAGGATTATCAAGGAAGTGAGCACTGGTTTATGCAATTCTCAGGCAGGCAGGAATCTGATTTTACACCAACTGGAGACTTGCCAGCATAAAACTTGTATGACAGAGTCCAAAGTGGTTTGGTTTTTTTTTTTTTGTTTTTTTTTTTTTTTTCAGAACGTTATGCAATATATTAGATTAATCTGGCTTCAGTCTTGCCAACAGTTACTCCTGTGACTACCTTCACACGCTTGATTTCAGTAGGACTCTTCACAGGTGTTAAGCATGTGTAACACAATTTACATGGTCAGTGACCATATAGCTCTGGAAAATACATAGCTATGTGGTTATATATAGGTGAAAAAATTAAAGAAATATATAAAAGCAAAATCGTATTTTAAAACACACTAAAATACGTGTTTAGTGTCCTGTTTTATCTCCTTTTCTATTACTTTAAAAAGCATCAATTTTTGTCTATATTAACTACCTAAGAGTGGTTCTGAAGACAATACTACTGTTTAAGATATGAACACATGTTAAATATATATACACACATAGCAACTATATTTTTCTTAATTTGATCAAGATAAAATAAAGTCTTTATTTCTATGCAGTAAGTCTATGGCTTCTCCAAGTCTTTATTTCTATGCAGTAAGTCTATGGCTTCTTTACTGACTTTCAAACTACCAACCCAGTAATGAATGCATCTTGAAAAAAAATATACATATGTTTTTCATACACTTCACAGTGTCTACACTTACTTAAAATAAATAGCTTACGAAATACACGCCGATAACCTTTTTCTTTCCTCAGTATTTATTGTTATTTTGCCAACTTCAAAGCAGGAATTGCAGGCACTTTAGTAAATGTAGTAAGAACAAATGTCTTAACTCACTCTGTTTTCTATGTTTTGGTTTGCTTTACTGAACTGCTGTTTCGTAACTGCTCCCTGTGTGCTGTCCAAATGAATAACAGTCCAGCATCTCTTACAGCAACTGAGTACTCTGTCCCTTTGTTTTTTAAGTAGAAACATCCTCTAAATATCAAAGCCACATTCACTGAAGGCTTTTTCTCGGCAGGTTTTTTTCCACAACTGTGTACATAACATACAGGAAAATACTGAGTGTACTAAACTCTTCGCCAGGATATCATGCCAGTGAGGCTGTATCTTTGCTCCTACGCTGAGAACACAACCTCCATAACTTGCCCCAAATTACTTCTCCCTTGATTGTGCAGATCAAGGACTTACTTGGAGGGTATGGCAGTTCTTCCCCTGACCCATATATCTAGGTTTCCTAGTGAAATCCAGGCAGGGCTGGTAATCACCCCAGACTTGTCCCACTATGAAACTGGGATACAGCCAGAAGGTGCATCTGGATGCAGCCCTCCTGTATTCTGTCATCAAGACGTGACTAAGTCGTTTAGTGTGGTCTGTGCCGGATCGACTACCATATGCTTCAGTTCCCTGGAACACACCTCTTTTTTTTTAATGCCTGGAACGTATATTCAGAGGGAATTCAAAGATTTTTGACATTTGTTCAGGATTTCTGGATGTCTGGCAACCTATTCAGAGCAGTAGTGGAGAAAATCTGGACATATCCACTCCACATGCGTGTGTCAACTTCACAGTGCATTTGCAATGAGGCCAACCAATCCACTGTGCATGTGCTGCACAGATGGCCTGTGTGTACACTGTAAATATGATGTAAAAATTACTATGAACAGTTAGTAGCTTTCTGGAAGCCCCAAGCTCATTGCATTTACTCTTAATATGTAAATGCATGGCAAACCTGTTTGGGAAATCTTCCTCAGCATGATAGGAGGATATTCAGAAGCAGATGAAACATGAATCCAAACAGGAGAGTTACATCTTTACATCCTGAATATAGTGCATGACTTTGTGAGGGTGAGGAATACCTAGCACACTGACATGCATATGCCTCCTTGATCACTACATGGCACCCCAATATCTCCTAGCTTTTGGAAAAGCTCAAAAGAAGCCACTGGAAAATGTTTCTTGCAATGCCAAAATGGGTGATGCAGTCAATATGCAAGCACAACCAAGACTACAGCATGGGCAATTTAACCTAAAGGGTTCTTCAGTGAGCTTGCTCTGTCCTTGCTGAAAGAGAAAACAAATCATTGTTTTCTTTTCATACCCAGCAGCAAATGAGCACCCACAGTGAATAGTTTGGGAAAAACAGGTAGTGTCAAAAAGAGGCATGCTTAGGGAAGAGGTGGCAGCTCAAGGCTGGGGCAGTCAGAGGTACGTGTAAAAAGGAAGTTGGGGTGGAAGGAAGAAGTAGATGAAAAGAATGTGAAAGCACCCTGCTCTGTAAATAAACAGAAAACTACTTCAAAGATATCAGAAATATTCTGTGATGCAGTAATACTATGTAATGGTTAAAAATTGGGAGTGATATTATAGCCCCATAAGAGGACAAGTTAAGTTAATCGCAGGCTGTTAGCTAGCCTGTTTAAAGCAAAGTTTAAAGCAAGCCTTGAGCATCATAGGAGGCAACACAATGGATACAGACCTAACTCCAGCGAAGGGCACTAAGCCAAAAAAAAAACCTGTTTGCACAATGGTAGTTTTATGTTGAACCCTTCTAAGAATCAAAATTTTCATGTAATCAAAAATACACTTAGCAAGGGATTTAACAATAAAAGATGTCATACTTCATTACAGCAATCAAATACATTGTCCTAAATACATTCAATATCACTGTGTATAACATATGTGAATGTATATTCACAAGTCCCTATGTCCTAAATTATTATTTACTTAAATAGAATACTTAAAAAAGTAATTGAACAGGATGGGATTATTTTGTCACTACTTACATTTAACATGTTTGCTATTTGTCTTCTGGCTAAAACCCAGTACACAGATTGTGACAATTGGATGACTTTATTGGATGGTTTTGATATTTATTTTATTTCTATTTTTTTTTAACACAGCAGAGGATTTGGGCCTAATTTTCTGGTATTATTGCCAAAACTGTATCTGTGAAAGAGATGCACGCCAGGATTGTGGTCCTATATTGACAAAATAGCATTGGAACTTGCACAGCAGGTAAGTGCCAATTAAAACTAATAATTATCAGTTTAATTAATCTCTCTTCACATTTCCACAGATATAACCATGAAGCAATATTCCATTACTTTTAAGAGCTGCAGATTACATTACAGTATCTCTTGGTTTGAGATCTTCATGAATTAAAGCTTCTTTGCTAGCTGCTAAGATATAGGGGAATCTTCTTTCCTTTTCCACCACCATCCTGAGCCAGAATATCCTCAAATCCACAGAAAATATCTCAAAACATAGTAGGAGATGGCTAAACGCCAAAAGGTTTGCCAGCTGTGTTTAATTCTAATTCTAATAGCTCAGTTGCTTTTCCAAACAAGATAAGTACGTAGACAAGGATCTTTTGCACTGGCAAACCCTACAGTAACAGGCCCTTCACACGATTTCCAGTAGTTACTTTAAAAACAGGCCTAAATCCAAGACAATGAAATCTGATGCCTGTGCTTCACAGATTGGACTAAATTCTTAAACTCTTGTTCTGTCTAGGGTAAAAAGAAAGAAAAAAAAAATTATCATAGCCATATATCTTGATACCTCTGCTTCTGTTCCTGGCCTATATAAACGAGCCTAAAAATATGCAGCATTTTTTTTTTATTAGTCTATCTTACATTTAGGCTAAATCCAGTTTATGCTAGATTAAAAAAAAAAAAGAAAACGGAAAAAAAATTCAGTTGAAACACATCCAGTTAACAAATAAGTACCTGGAACCTAAAGAAAATGTGATGTGATCTACTCAGAATTTCTATGTAGTTTTGAACAAATTAATTAACCTCTCTGTAGCCTGGTTTCTACTAAATTTAAATAGGAGTGCTATCTTTTCTGTTTTCAAAGAGAGAGAAACACATTGTATTGTAAAATCATCCTATGATGTAAGATGGCATAGTAATTTAGGTATCAGGATTCTTGTTAAACATATATGTTCTATTGATCTAGGTACAGTGGATGTAAAATCAGTATATATTTACAGTGCAATAAAATTAGAATTAATTATTATATCTATTTCTACTCTCTTTGATGAGGGAGAGGAGAGATTCTTCCTTTTTTTTTTTTTTTTTTTTTTTTAATGCAAAATGAAGGAAATTCACTGAAGGGGAAAAAATACCCAAACTTTCAAAGAGCAGCTCACTTTCAACTTGAGCTAATACAAACAAGAAAACTTGCAGTTGAAGTTGACTTCCAATATCTATGCCCAACAGGGTGTCTCCTGAATTACTTCCTTAATGTACCCCTATTGTGTCTTGGAGGGCAGCTGTCCTGTGAATTTCTTTATTATTAGTTTATGTCCCACTGCTAATTCTCTTATTCTATTATGATGATTCCAGCTATTACATTTAATTTCCTCTTTTTATGGTACAGGTATGACCCCAGAAGGATAAACTACCCCCTACCATGCAGACACACTGAGAATCAGTTTTCTTCTGATGAGTTCATGTGGCATTGGTCTATTGACAGTTAACATGGAAAAGACATATTCATTACAGCTCAGCTTTTATTTATTGACCCTTTCAAATCTTTTGAAGCAAAAGATCTGAAAGATCTGAAAGATTTGAAATTTCTTACCCTCAGCAAGATGCTTGCAGGAAAAAAAAAAAAATATTTTTTTTTTTGCATATTTGAAGTATTTATTGTCATATACAAAAATGTTTAGCCCAGTACTTTTATAAAAACATTCCACTTGCTTTGCATTCAAATCTTAAACCCAGTATCTTTGCTTTATTCACCATGCACTTTAACAATGACCCATATTTTAACTGTATTGGCTAAACTACTGAGTGGACACAGCCTCAGTGGTCTCCCTGACTCTGTTTTTATGCACCTTGCCATGAATCAGAGATTGAGGTGTTCATTTAGCCCTCTGTCATTACAATAATCAAGCTTGCCAAAGGGTTACCTCAGATGCTGGGTCAGTCATTTATTAGCAAAAGTGAACGGCATGAGCAGTTACACTTACATGGTGAAGCAAATTTCATGCCTTGCATGAAAGGGACACACAAATGTGGGCCACGACACAAAGCGGTCTCCCTGCACACTTTCCTGTGAAGAGGAACATTGTTTCTGCTCAGACAAGCCTGACTCTATCCTCACTTTGATGCCTCCTTGCTATTTATTGAAGTTGAGAGCACAATAGAAAAGTCAGATAAGTAACACACCATCAAGAGTGCCCTTAAATGATTTTGAAACTTTCCAAGGCAGTCAGTTCTTTCAACATTGCAGTTGCTTGGAGAGAGATACCTTCATGAGTATGTGGAGTAGTGAAACCTACAGATCAAAAAGAGTATTGAGGTAATAGGCCTGAGATGGTGCAGGATTTAGCTTAGACTTGACTGGCTTGGACTGGGGAGTAACCCAAGAACAGATGAAGCCTTTTGAAGTGCTTGAAATTGAAACAAAAAATTATCCCTACTCATGCTATCGCATTGTCATCCATAATTTTCATGGTTTCATACTAGTAATGATGAAAGCTTAGCTTCCAGCATAAAAGAGCTTGTCTGCCTTGCACTACCACCAGAAATACCATTAGCATTTGCGCCTGGTAATTTCACCTAACAAAGTAGATTGGTTTTGATGTGTCTTGCTGTTTCATTTCAATAAACTAGCTAAATATATATAGTGCAAAGAGGCAAAACACAATGGGAGTTCTTTTAGACGGGATCTGGGCATTGCTCCAATTAATATCTGATTTATTTTCTGCAAAGCATAAGCTTTTAGCAGAAGAGTGTGAAAGAGATCTTTCTTTCTTAAAGGGTATTTATTATCTTAAAGGGGTTAAAACATCTAACTGTCAAATGAGATACTGAGACATAAACCCTATTTCAGACAGAAAATAGAAATTTAAGCATAAATATCTTTCATCCTGGATCTCATGATTACTGAAGGACTAGAAGAACCAGTGGGACTCCACTAATATCTCCATTTTCCTTCCACAAAAAAAAGCCACACATTTATGCATATAGAAAATGGCACCCAGCTGTAGCCAGTGTCTTCTGAATTCCATGTTAGCTGCCTTAGATTACTTCATATTTCACTACAGATTTTGTGGTTCAGGTTCTCAAGGGTTTGATTAATAACATACCCTGAATATAGAGCAAGGTATGGTTCCTTGCTCTAGGAATCATATCTAGGAATCTTATTAGGTAGCAAGACATCTAACAATTAGTCATTTTAATAACAAAATCCTTTTGTGACTTTAGTCCAAAGGATTATTCTCATATTTAAGAGATATTTCAGCTATCTTAAAGGATTTAAATAACTACTGTTTATAAAAGTGGGAATGAAAAAATACAAACTTCATTGATTTCTGCTAACTTCTCAATGTGCCAAGGCAGTATATTTTCATGTCATGCAAATTTTTTCTTTTCAAAAAGAAAAGAGCTTTTTCTGGAGTGTGTGTTTGCTTACATCTTTATATAGCACACAACCTTAATGATTCTATGATTCTATAAGGTACTTTATGGCAAGGGAACAGGAGGACATGTATTTTTAACAGAATACTTACAGAGAACATGATATTTCCATGAAGGGAAAGTTTCATATGAAATGAGTTAGCTGTGATGTATTTTAATCTCAGTAAGATCAAACTAGTAGTCTTTTCTCCAATATTTGACAGCATTTTGCTCACTTGAGCACTACACATGGCCTAAACTCTTCCCTGCCTCAACTTCAGTATAGTCTTTGCTAAATAATGTTGTCTTTCAGTCTTTAACTTCTGCCCCTAACATACCTTATAAGTCTTCCTCCATATTGTCTACTTTTCAGAAAGCTGCCATTTCTTCTTTACAAAACTATTTTAATACACATACAGTATCTTTCAGCCAGTAATACCAATAATGACTTTGAATTTGAACTTTACACATAGCTACAACTATAGTTTAGTATTACACTGAGACATCTTCCAATCTATAGAAAATAATCCCTGTGCTTGCAGTTTTATAATCTCCAATCTCATAGTTCAAGAACTATGTAAGCTGGAGCTAGATAATATAAATTTGCATATATGCTTGCATATTTACGAACAATGTTGCATATAAAATATGCCTAATATATTTGCCTTAAATATTCTGTCTTTCTGAATCTACAGAAAAATATTTCATTATAAAAAGAGTTCTTGTTATTAGATAGCCATCAGTAGCTTCAAGACTAAGTACATAGATATGTAAAAAATAATTTTCTACAAGATTCAGAACTTCATGGTTACTGTAAATAAAACACAATGGGGAGAGAAGTGAGATTCAACACATCAACCATTACATAACTTCCACAAAAGGCTAAAATATATCTTGAGCAATTTAAGCAATTAGATTCTGCACCATATGTATTTAATATAAATTCTAGTAAATGATAGTGGAAAGAAAAAAGGAAAAGTCAGATACTTGATGATGACTTCTCCTTAGCTTTATTTTTTCTATTGTAAAATTGAATTCTAAGGATGAAGTATTAAATGTAAGATATTAAATCAATATATAGGTTAAATTCAGCTTTTAAGAATGGCCAATTACAGCTTCCCCACAGACTCCTCGGTGCTGGCATACTAGCACAAAATGGAGAAAGAAACTGACAAATTCATACTAACATACATTGTCCCTTTGGTACAAGGAAGAGGGTCACATTAAGGGAATTATAAGGTTTTAATAGCTACTGCCAGGCCAGGTCTTGCTCAGTGTGCTTGTAGGCTCATCTAGGCAGTTTTTAAGTCACTGAAGAAAGGCTATCTATTTCTGCCTTGACAGTTGTATCTGACAAAGGATGCTTGCTTTGCTGTACTTTAAAGTATTACATTAAATAGAGGGACAGGAGTTGCTGCAAAGGCAGCAATAGAGAGTTAATCTATACTACAAACTATCTGCCTCCACAGAGAATCAGAATTCATTTCATTCAATGAAAATAAAGTCTCCTCCAAGAGGTCATTTCCAACCCAAACTGTTCCATGATTTTATGAGATGCTCCTGTCTGAACCCCTTGATGTTCCCCCTCCTTATCTTTTCCTTCTCAGAAAAAAAAAAAAAAAAAAAAAAAATCAATTATCAACAAAATTAAAAAAACAAACCCACCCAATCAAAAACAAACAAACAAAACCTGCCTAAGATAAATGATCTGTGAGTAAGACGATCCATTCCAGAGCTGTATATGTATAAACAAACATTTTTTGCAGATTTTTCTTCTGGCTTTCAGGACTCACACCTTAGTACTCTTTTGTGATGCGATCATGAAAATCTTATGAAACAGGATCTCTGTAATACTTCAAAGAACCAGAATCTGTGTGGCTGACTTCTACCTTTCCTCACATTACTATCTGTGGATTTGCTGCTATGTACTACTAGACAGAATCTGGACTCAAATCTAAAGCTCTGCTTTAGTATGTAACCTATATAGTCGCATGAGACTCTGAGTGTTAATGTGTCAGCCACAGAGGGAGAACACTTAGAGATCCTTAGGAGCATTGATTCAGAGACCTCTTATTTCTGTGGATTTAAACATAAATTAATATATTTTCAAAATGAAAAGAAAAAAAAACAAAGCCTAAAGAGCAATAAAAATTTCTTCAAATCTTTCATCATCTGAATGTGGCAGGAAGCAAGGTACAAAGAAGGGCTTGAACAAAAGTATTATCAGGGTATTGTATATTTACACATGAAAAAATCATAGCACAGCAAGTCAGAAATTTTACTTGTTAATTCAGATGAAACCCGACAGCTCAGTGAAAACCTGAAGATGAATAAATACTCCAATATCAATACCTAAATCCATTACAGAGAGTTCACAGAACTGTAGCTCAGCAGAGAGCTTTCTGTGTTCCCACTCCTGCACAGCTTCTTGTCTCATAGATCATGCCAGCTTCAAGATTGACTGCCTGTTCCTCTTCAGGAAACACCCTCCCTTTCACTAAAATGCACCACAGGAGCAACACAAAGTCTAGCCTCCAGCTGCTGCAAAAAGAAGGGGTCTATCCTCTTACTAAGTCTACTTCCTTCGCCACAAATTGCATATGAAACTCTGGGTAGTAGATTTTGCTCATGTGCAAGTTACAGCAACTTTCCAGGAAAGAATAAATCTGACAAATGGAATAAGCTTACAGAAGGAAGGCTTTGGTGAAAGAAGTCCTGAGGTGACGTCTATGGAATGACACACAGAAATGCCTCTGCTCTACTTAGGGCTGGTCACACATACAGCTATGCTGTGGCACTGGAGAGTGTGCTGCTCTGGCTTGTGATAACGAGAGAAAAGCCATGTGAAAGTCCTCAGAGGTGATCTGGTAAATTTGTATCTCTGTGTGGTGCTTGGGTTACCCTGAGTCCCACAGGCCTTATCAGCTCACATTCAGCGCTGTCCTAGTGCTCTTACAAGGACCTACAAATCACAAAGATTGGGGGGCCTCCAGGTGTGCAACACATCTATGCCAGTGAAACTTCCTATCTGTGGAGGCATGTCCTGAATTTTTTCCCCCAGTTGTTTCATCTTAACAGCTCTTTGATCCAGAGGTAAGAAAGAATCTGAAAAAGAAAAAAAAAAAAAAAAAGCTACACTTCGAGAATGTTTTGATACAGATCCAGAATTACTGCCCTGAAGCAGATCATTTGTACTGCTCTTCAGCAGCCTTGGGTGATCAAATCACTGTTTCTTCTGATCCAGAGGTGCAAATATATATGTTTATGGTTCAAATTTAGATGCAGAACTTGCATGCAAACAAATCCTATTTACATATTGATTCTTCAAAAACTCAAATATTTTTCCTTTGGAAATAAACCACTTTCATGTAATACATAATGCAAAGAGAAGGAAAAAAAAACAAAACGAAACAAAACCACACCACAACAAAAAAAGCCTAAACCAACTATTCTAATGCGTTCCTGGCCCAATAGAAAGCAGCTTAAACATTTTAGAAATGGGATACCAGACCACCAGCACAATATTGCAGTGGGCAAATGCCAGATCTGCACTAAGAAATCCTAAATGAAACCAGTGAGTAACCTGAGAAAGTCCATAATGTACTTGGTACAATTGGAAGTCACTTGTTTTCACACCTGTTAGAAAAAAAAACAAGACCATAGTTATGATCTTAAGAGCTAAATGGTAATTATTATGATACTTCCTTTTTGTCTTTGTTTTCAGTTCCTCAATTACACTCAAAACCACAGAAAAGAATGATATGATGTAGTAACACTGAGAGTTTGAATCTCAATATTTGTATATTAAACTTTGGAAGGGATGGGTTGGGTTTTTTTGCAGGGATACTAGACCTGCTTATTTATGCCTCAAGTTGCATTGTAGTAACTAGAAGCAGTGTCCTAGAAATACATAAACTCGATTATCATCATGGACTTTGTTCTTAGGGATGTTTAGTTGATGCAGGTCTCTTTATGTTCTCTGTAGTGTTGCACAGGACCTACCATGGCCTTAATTAGACCTAGGACATACTAGAAGAGGAAAGGGAGAAAAGGATAACACTGTCTGCCATGATAACTGTGAAAATACTTCACAAAAGTCTTAACAACCAAATAGATATTTGAACAAAAAGGGTGGAGATCAGAAAAAGGATTTAGCCATGTGGTGAGTGTCTGAACTAATGGAAGGCATAACCCTAAATCCTAGCAGTTACCCTGTCATGGGTTCAGCAGCAGCAGTCATTTTTCTTTAAGCAGTAGCTGGTGTAGTATTGTGTTATGGATTTTTAGTT
>JASSUY010035867.1:9610-44428 GCA_032466535.1 Forpus xanthops
CGTGCAGCCATCCAGCCAGTTCTTTATCCAATGAGTGGTCCACCTATCAAGTTGATATCTCTCCAACTTAGAGACAAGGATGTCGCGTGGGGCAGTGTCAAATGCTTTGCACAAGTCCAGGTAGACGACATCAACTGCTCTACCCCTGTTCATCAGTTCCGTAGCCCATCATAGGCCACTAAATTGGTCAGGCAGGATTTTCCCTTAGTGAAGCCATGCTAGCTGTCACCAAGCACCTTGTTGTTTTTCATGTGCCTTAGCGTGCTTTCCAGGAAAATCTGCTCCAAGATTTTGCCGGGCACAGAGGTGAGACTGAGTGGTCTGTAATTCCCTGGGTTATCCATTTTCCCCTTCTTGAAAATGGGGGTTCTATTTCCCTTTTTCCAGTCATTGGGAACTTCACCTGACTGTCATGATTTTTCAAATTTGATGGACAGCGGCTTAGCAACTTCATCTGCCATCTCCTTCAGGACCCGTGGATGGATTTCATCAGGTCACATGGACTTGCGGACATTCAGGTTCTTAAGATCGTCTTGAACCAGATCCTCTCCTACAGTGGGCCTAGTATCCTCATTCTCACTGTCCCTGCGTCTGCCTTCCAGAACTTGGGTGGTGTGGTCAGAGCATTTGCCAGTGAAGACAGAGGCAAAGATGTCGTTAGAACCTCAGCCTTCTCCAAATCCAAGGTAGCTGGTTCTCTTGAGAGCTTCAGGAGGGGGCCTACGTTGTCCCTAGTCTGTTTTATTCACTGTGTACCTCTAGAATCCCTTCCTGTTACCTTTAACATCTCTAGCCAAGTTTAATTCTAACTGGGCCTTAGCTTTCCTAACCTGGTCCCTATATTCCCAGGCAACATCCCTGTATTCTTCCCAGACCACCTGTCCTTGCTTCCACCTTTTATAATCCTCTTTTTTCCTTTCAAGTTTCCTCAGCAGCTCCTTATCCATCCAAGGAGGTCTCCTGGCCCTGCTGCTGCACTTCCTTCTATAGTTGGGATGCAACACTCCTGAGCTTGTAGTAGGTGATCTTTAAATATCAACCAACAGCCTTGAGTCTTCCTGCCCATCTTGAAGTCCAGGGCAGTGAGTTTGCTGCACGCTCTTCTCACTGTCCTGAGGATCTCGAACTCAACCATCTCATGATCGCTGCAATCAAGGCTGCCCTGAAGCATCACATTTCCAACCAGCCCTTACCTGTTGGTGAGGGCAAGGTCAAGCATGGCCCCTCTCTTTGTCAGCTCCTCAGTTACTTGCAGAGCAAAGTTGTCTTCCACACAATCTAGGAACTTCCTGGATTGCTTGTGCCAGGCCATACTGTTGTTCCAACAGATATCAGGATGGTTGAAGTCCCCCATGAGAACAAAAGCCTGCAAGCATGAGGCTGTTCCTTTCTGTCTATAGGGTGCTTCATCCACAGAGTCCTCTTGATCAGGCACTCTGTAGCATGTCCCCACAATAATGTCTCCCGTCGCTGTTCTCCCTTTAATCCTGACTCACAAACTGGCTGTCGACTGCTTACCTGTCCCCAGACAGAGTTCCATACTCTCCAGCCTATCTCTAACAGAAATAGCATCTCCCCTTCCCTGTGTGCCAGGCCTATCTTTTCTAAAGAGCCTTTGACCTTCCATTCCAACATTCCAGTCATAGGAGCCATCTCACCGTGTTTCTTTGATGCCTATTATATCAAACCCAAGTGACGTGCAAACATCTCTAATTCCTCTTATTTGCTCCCCGTGCTACAGGTGTTTGTATAGAGGCATCTGAGCTGAGTTCCAAATGAAGCTGGTTCATTGGCTGGAGCAGCTGGAATATCTCTACTTTTCTCTGAGCATTTATTTTAGGTGCTGGCAACTGATTGGGTGTGTTGGGATGGAATGATGCCCCCTTCCCCCAACACATCTAGTTTAAAGCATCCTTGGCCACTCAGGCAAGCCTCCTACCAAAACAGTTCTTCCCCTTCTTTGTTAGATCAGTTTCACCAGCTCCCAGTAGACCTGGCCTACTAAATTTAGTCCCAGGCAAGAAGGGTGAAGCAAGAAGGGGTTTAATTTTTGGTACTTACTGACATTAATCCTTTTTCCAATAGCTCTGATCTTCAATAAGTTAATTTCTTTATGTTCAGATTGGGTTTAAAACTCAAAACAATACAGTTTGTGACCATGACATGTAGTCTAAATATCAACTGCAACTCCATCTGAATTCTGTTAACAAATATGTAGAGGTCATAGTAAACTCCATTAGCAGTTAAAATTAACTTTTGTCAAAGCTGATTACATTTTTAAGAAATAAATTTTATCTAACAAATTTCTTGGGGTTTTTTTTAACTCGTTTATTTGAATGGCAACCACAGACTACTTTGATTGTTTTGTAGATGCACTCAGAATTACTGCAGCAGCAAGTTGGAGAGAAAATTTTTTGTGAACAAGAATTGGAAATTGCAGGCATTTTTATTGTAAATAGTTTGAGAAGATGGTTAAAATCAAGTAGAATGAATAACATATAATTTGATGGACAATAAAATACTTACTATCACATGCTGCAGCTGTCTTTAAGGGACATAAAATGTAATTCATTCATACTGTAATCATGCTGCAGAAGTTTGCAATCTGCACCTTATGGATCACAATTACCTTTAATAGTTTTTTGTAATAATTGTAGCTGAGTATATCTCCAATAAAGTTATGGTCTGTTCACCTCGTATTGTCTTTTTGATTTTGTTTCTTAGTTCCTCTTAATCCTTCCATAAATCTTTTAGAATTTACAAAAAAATTGCTTTTCAGTCTCAGTCTAAAAAAAATACAATTTGTGAAAACCTTATTTCTTGACCTTGTTTAAAGACAAGTCTGCTTGTCTCCTTTCTCTGATGAATGAACTGTCTTCATAGCTGTGTGAAGACTCTTAAGAGACACTCAGGTTAAAAATGATGGTGTATGCACTACAATTGGATCTCTGTGTTGACCATTATACCTGCAAAATTTCTGTTGGAGCAGGGAGGCCCCAAAGCACAAGAGTTCAGTAACACAGGTTTACGCATTTCAGTGCATTTTAAGGATAACATGTTAGTATTAGCTAATAGTTTCAACATTAGTAACATTGACTTTAATTATTTATCCCATTTGTTTTCCATTAGTATTTCTCTTACCCTGAATACTGAAAGGATGTTTGTACAGGCTCCTGACTGGCACACCAGTGACATGCCAGTGTTTTATGGAGACCAGACAAAACCTGCCAGTCTATTTTGAAAACTTCCCAGTGCACCAGTCACTTTTCTTGGCATCTGCAATGGGCAACATTCAACTGTATATTTTCTCTTAGATTCCAGAGAAAAGCCTGCTAAACTGCTGATAGGCATGGTGGTGTCTTCTTCCGGGACTTGGAGGAGGGATGAATCACTCAAGTCTTTCAGTGGTCTCAGTTTGTTCCTTTTCTCAGCTGAGAATCCTGAGGAACCTTGTGGATCTTCTGCAGCTTTCCAGCATTTTTTTTCTTTCCCCAACTAGGTTCTACCGTGGCACTGATGGCACTGGTAGGTAAAGCCCTTTAAGCTCCGTGTGTAGGGTCATAACCTGTAGTAGGGGAGAACAATGTAGCCCGCACCTGCCAAGTTCTAAGAAGAGGATCAAATAAAATGCCTTTATCTTCCTGGTCATTGTGGAAGAGTGACATGAGGGATGGCCATCTAAACCTGCGTCTCAAATTACTACCACATTACTACCCAGCAGGGGATGAAGCCTACAGAATTCTCCAGAAAATCAAATAAATAATAAAGGTTGTGCTTCAAAGGCAGGTGACTGTATTTTTTTTGTCATTATGAGAGCATCACCTACTTAATGCAGAATTTGAGTACAGCTTATTAGCAATGGTGTTGAAACAGCTTAACATAACGTAAGGATTAGGTTTTTAAGTTTGAGCTACTCGGAATGCAGCCATGATTCTTCCTCTCCCTTCCCCAAAGCAACATCAGGATTGTTTTAAAAAGGGGAATAATTAACTGTAGTAAATCTTACACCCTCAAGACCCAGATTTTCAGGGTAGTTACTGTTTGTCATTCTGATCAGATTCGATGGCCACTCTATAGGAATTGGAAAGAGACTGCCTTTATGTCCACCTAAAGAAGAGTTTGCAAGTACTGTTTCCTATCTCATTAATAAATGTGTTTCATAATTGCATCACTAGAGCTAAGATACAATTTAGTTAGCTGCTGTTCTTAAATGAAACCATACAGAAAAAGAAAATTGAGTGAAAACTGAGGGGAATAAATTTTTGAACATTCTTGCCCAAAAAGAGGTAGTAACAAAGCTAATCATTAGCTTTCTGTCCAGAAACACAGAGAAGCAGATTTGATGCTTGGCTGGCCTTCCCTTAATACTTCTGCTGGATTCCAGGTGCAGGATCTGTTCCTTAGAGGAAATCTTCATGTCAGTGGACGCAGGCAGTACTGACATGTAAGTGGGTTTTATTTTTCTCATAGCTGTGATTATGTCCTTCCTTATTGTAGAATGTGAACAATGCTTTCATTTTGGTGTGTAAAATAACCAAGGGCCTTCCATATGTTAGGAAAACAGTATCATTTGCTCTGCACTTTAACCAGTTACCTGGCTTGTACTTACTTTATATATATCTGTATATCTGTATATTTATTGGAAGCCTCATGCTAGCTCTTAAATTGAAGTAATTTTGTCCTGTTAACTTGAAAATTTCCTGTAGTTTTAAGTTCCTGTCCAGCTCCCACTGAAGTCACTGGGAAGACATCCACTTGGGCTCTATAATTTCTGTGCATTTGAAGTTAACATGAAAGTCCTTCATACATAATAAGCATAAATTCCAGATGTCAAGCAAAACTTGAGAAACACAGTGATATGCAAAGGCAGCTTCTTTTGCTTCTATTTTTTCAGGCTCTTAATTAAAAAGGGTGGCATACTCACTAGCTACCTAATTTGGAGATAGCCACCTACTGTGATGAGTACCCAACTGCTTGCTCCATTGTTTATTTTGGGGGCAGTTCTTGCCACATGGGCAAGATGTAGAAAGGAGGAAGCAGGGCTGTCTGTCTTAGCTTTTAATAACGTCTATGATGCTTCAGTTAACTTATGGTGTGCACTTTGCCGGCAGCTGCATCTGTGCTAACTGCCATCCACTTCTGCTGTCAGTGGAGCCACATCAGCAGGTGTAGGGCATTGGTTTTTAGAGAATCACAGAACGGTTTGAGTTGGAAAGGACCTTAAAGGTCAACCAGTTCCAACCGCCCTGCCATTGACAAGGACCCCTTCCACTAGACCCTGCTGCTCAAAGCCCTGTCCAACCTGGCCTTAAACACTTCAGGGATAGGACAGCATGCCAGTGTCTCACGACCCTCATAGTAAGAAACTTCCTAATGTCTTAATTGAAAGCCATCTTCTCACTTTAAAGCCATTCCCCCTTATTCTATCATTTGCAAAAAATTCCTCTCCAGCTTGCTTGCAGGCACCTGTTAGGTACTTGAAGGCTGCGCTAAGGTCTCTGCAAAGCAACAAAGGTGGTAAACAGCACCAGTTCCAATACTGACCCAGGAGGAGCACTGCTTCTCACTGGTGTCCAGTGGACTTCAAGTTGCTGACCACAACTGAGTGCGAACATCAAGCCAGTTCCTTATCCACTGAGCGCTCCATCCATCAAACCCATTTTTCTCCAATTTAGAGACAAGGATGCAAGCCAGGACAGTGTCAAATGTTTTGCACAACTCCAAGTAGATGATGTCAGTTGCTCTTCCCTTATCCACCAACACCGTAACCCCATTGTAGAAGGCTATAAAATTTGTTAGGTGTAATTTGCCCCTAGTAAAAACATGTTGGCTGTCACAAATCACCTTGTTATTTTCCACATGCTTTAACATAATTTCCAGAAGGATCTGCTGGGACAACATCTCTCTATTCCTCCACAGCATTCCATGTGTCATTGCTTCCACCCTCTGTAGGCTTCCATTTTGTGTCTGAATTTGTCTGGGACCTCCTTTTTCATCCATGCAGGCATTTTATCACGTTTCTCTCTGTTGAGATGCATTGCTCCTGAGCTTGGGGAAGGTGATCCTTGAATACTAACCAGCTTTCCTGGGCCTCCCTTCCCTCCAGGGCTTTATATCCTAGAACTCTACCAAGCAGATCCCTGAAGAGGCCAAAGTCTGCCCTCCTGAACTCTGGGGTACTGAGCTTGCTGTGTGCTGTCCTAAAAATCTGTAACTCCATCATTTCATGGTTACTGCAGCCATGACTGCCCTTGAGCTTCATTTTCCCCACCAGCTTTTCCTTGGTGGTGAGAACAAGGTCCAGCATAGCCTCTCTCCTCTCCTACCACTTGGAGAATTAAATTACTATCAACACATTCTAGGAACTTTCTGTGTTGCTTATGCCCTGCTCTGTTGTCCCTCCAACAGATACTGGGATGGTTGAGGTCACCTTTTGCGAAGGTGAAGATTAACCTCTGCTTTTTACTGTCACTTGGCCTGAAGCAGAAGTATGTGTGAGTATGCACTGTTGCAGCTGTTCCAGCTTTATAATACAGTTTGCAAACTTCACTTACCTAACTTTGAAGCTCTGAGCTTCATAAAGGGACTGAAGGAGGATCAATCCAGTCCTCAAGTATATGTTCCTTTAAGCACATAGTTTTCACAGAAGTATGTGAGCAGCACTTTGTTATCAATTTTAGGGTAAAGATTTTAACTTTATTTTACAAACGAGAATCTAAGTAACATAGAGGAGCGGTGCTATGGTTGTATGAGTTGCTTATTTCGTAACTACCAGCATTAGCACAACCATCGGTGAGCACAGGTATCATTAAGCAAACACATCTCTATGTTCTTATACCACAGCTGACCATGCCAGTCAATTTTTACTTTCATGTATTCAATCTCCAGTTACCTGAATTTAGGCAAGATCCTGGTGTCAGAATGAAACCCTTCCTGAATTCAGTAGAGCCTCAATATCTTGATAGCTATTCTCACACATTGTCATGTGTTCAGCAGCAGCAGTCATTTTTCTCCTTTAAGTGGTAGCTGGTGCAGCACTATGTTTTGGATTTTCGGCTTGGGAACAGTGCTGATAACACCAGTGTTTATAGTTATGGCTTAGAATGTTTAGGCTGGCCAAGGACTTTCTGAGTTTCATGCTCTGCCAGGGAGGAGGGGAGCTGGGGAGAAGCCGGGCCGAAGCAGAGACAGGGCACATGACCCAAACTGACCAAAGAGGTATTCCATACCACAGCATGTCATGTCCAGGATGGAGAGACGGAGAGCAGAGACCAGAAAAGATGATGGTGCAGGGGGGGTGTGCATGGTGTGGCCGGGATTTGGTATGAGGTGATGGGGTACACTGCGTAGTCGAGCTTGGTATCAGGTGATGGGGGGGCACTGTGTGGCGTGGCTAGATATTAGGTGCAGATCTGTTGTATTCTCTTTCCTTGTATTTTCTCTTTTATTGTTATTGGTGGTAGCAGTAGTGATTTGTGTTATACCTTAGTTACTAAACTGTTCTTATCTCAACCTGTGGGAGTTGCATTCTTTTGATTCTCCTCCCCATCCCCTCAGACTGAGGAAGAAAGAGAGGGGAGTGAGTGAGAGAGCGGCTGCATGGGTTTGAAAGCCTCAAACCACGACACACATCTATAACAATTAATAGTGTTTTGCAGCATCAATTTTTAAGTTAAGAAATTATTACTTTCAGGGTGATTCTAGCTACAATAGCAGGGCATTAAGTTCCTGCCATAAGCACTCATCACATTCCTCCCAGCTTTACATAGTACATGTGCTCCAGGCAAAAGAGACCTCATTACCCAAACAAGCATGGCACAGGCAGCTCTACTCCCTGTCTGGCCAACCAGCTGCTGTTCAGGGCCCTGCCAGCACAAAGCTTGCTTAAAACAAGGGCAAAAGTTCCAGGACTGCCTCAACAATAGTGTTGAAGTCACTGGTGATGGATGCGAAGGGACCTATGAAAGATGTAGTAACCATATTTCCTGGACTAAATGCCTTTTCTAGGCTTTAAAATGTTGCCCTTTCTGTGTAATCCATGAGTTAGAAGGGTTCCTGCGCTGAGAACTGTCTGCCATGGAGGGCTGAATTCCCAGGGAATGCTGCTGTGTCCCAGCAGGTAATGCAAGGCAGAGAAGGACAATTCAAAGCCTCCTGAGCCACCTTGTAGAGCTGAATCAAGCACGCATACTTGTGCCTGTGCATTTCAAGGATACTCCTTATTTTACTTGGTTGCTTTTTTTAGTTACTTGGAAGCCACTAAATTAGTTCAAAATAACCACACAGCAATCTCTGTGGAAAGTTTCTTGTAAAATTATGTTGTTTTATTGGCAGTTTAGCTAAGGTGAAAGTTTACTTAGTGCATCAGCTAAATAAATTGCAATAGTGTCTATGGCACATAGGCTGAAGGAACAGCCTGTGTGCCATAAAAATGAGTACATCGCCTATGCTGGATATGTAGCAGCTGCTTTTACATAAGATATAGTGCATTGATGTATGTCAGGAAATCCCAGAATGTGCAATGGCTCAGGTAAGGAGTGATGGGGGACCTGCGTAAACTCCTGAGATGTATCAACAAATAGTGAAAGCTGTAAGATGGAAATATTTCTGAAGAAATGCCAGGATTCAGAGGAAAGGGAACAGACCTGGGCAACTTGGCTCATAAATCAGCTCCGCAGAAAGGGGTAACCATTATGGGGGAGGTCTGGGTGGTCATGGAAACAGTTAGAGCTAAAGCTTGTTTATTCCAGCCTGAAGTTTTAAGATGACAGTGGGACACAAAGGGGGGATTGGAAGAAGAGGCTAGCTGAAGTAGAGCCTTGCATGAAGTGGATGTTGAGCTTGGCCACTGGGTATTGCAGAAGTCACATATCAGTTTTTGCCACTTCCATCAAACTTTAAGCCTCAAGGATCCCTGAACCAGAACAAGTCCTGTGAAGTTTGTGAATCTGGATGTCACCCCTGTGAGGACTCCATGTTTAACTTAAATAGTGAAAGCTCTGACTTGCATCCTAAGCAGGCTTGTCATGAGAAGATCTGTATCTGTCCACTGTGCCAACAGTAAACATACAGTTTCTATACCAGCCATGCCATGGACATCAGGCACAGTAGGGTTGTGTTTGACAGATGGGAAATTAGTTTTGCTGTTAGAGATAAGACTTCTGACATCAGTCAGTGATTTTTCATCTTGTCATAACTGCTCACATTGAAAGCTGTGCTTGTTCATCCCACACACTGGCATGGTCTTCTGTCTGTTTTAAAATAGCATCTCTGCCCTGAGCCTTCACTAGCATACTGTGTCTCAAGTTAAAGAGAAGCAATCGCAGCTTAGGGTTTTGGTTCTCTGGTTGAAGTCTAATAGGCAGGAATAAGCCCATTGGTGGTGATTTTCAGGGGACAGCTTTAAGCATTTGACTGATTTCTTTGTGAAGCTAAATCCAACCTAATGTTCAGAAGCTGATCCTTTGCTGTCATCAAAGAGGCTCTAAGAAGATTCTGAGTAAGGCCAGGCAGGAGAGATTTGGAATTGACATGAAGCCACAGGAGACTACTTCGGCAGTTATGGCAACTATGAAGAAAGAGCTGAAGCTGTGATTGCAGTCAGCTGAGGACCACAAACATCTTTCAGTGGTGTTGGTAAGAGCAGTTTCCATGGCCAAGTTCTAACTGGTTCAATGGCTTAGCCATAAATCCATGTACTTGCCTGAATTTTCCTAACATTGCTTTGGTTTTGGACAATTTTACACAGTCGCCCACTGCATAGGCCTCTGGTCAGTGGGCTCCCGTTGTCCCGTGGTTCCCTTGAAGGGCAGCTGGGGTTATCTTTGGGGAATTTGGGCAATGAAGTGTAACGTTACTAGATATGGAGCCTTCAAGCCTTTGGCTTGACTCCCTTGGCAGCCAGGACCTCATCCCTTTCTGTGACCCACTGCCTGAGGGTTGGAGCTGAAGCTCCAGCTTGTCTCTGCAGGACTGCTCACCAATGAGGGCTACCACAGAAATACCCCAAATCAGTACATGTTCTACCACAGCTGCCTACACTCCTCCCTCACCTGCAACTGGGGTTATGCCTTTTATATGATGCTCCTGAGACTTCGGCAAAATTTTCTCGGCTCCCCGTCCTCAAGCATCTCTCTCGACTGTCACTGTTTGTAACCACTGTGCACAATTACCCTGCTCCCTTAACCCCACGCTCCACCCCAGAGGCAGCTGTATTTCCACAGTGAATGAAGCAATTCCTGTATGTATGATTTTAAAGTGCTTTGGGACCCTCTGGGAGTGAAGGTGTTATTGTACAAGTACAAGATATTATTAAAACAGGAATCTGTGTAATGGGTGATAAATTTTGATACTGTATGTTTAATATAATATGACGGTTGTAAATCCAGTGAATTACCATAGGTATTTGCTGTGCAGTGTGTTTATGAATTGTTTGGGCAGGTGTTTTTCAAGTCCCATTTTTTCACACAAAATGTGAATTATAAGACAGTTTAATAATATTCCTTACGCCACAATTAGCTCCAGAAATGTTATCACTTGATGACTGAGCTTGCTGGCAGATTAAATTCATGTACAAGAAGGTAAATGAAAAAAGCAGCACAGAGAAAAGAGTTCTGCAGAAGTGAAATTTTAGATTTGTCTTTGATCTCTTACAAGCAAGTATCTTTTAAAGCTGCACAAATCAATAGTTTGGGTATTGTCCATCTGTATGTTACATGTGCTTCTATATAAGTTAGAAGCAGTTTATTTTGATTGCAATCATGAAATAGTTCTCTAAAAGTTTATATTCAATAGTTATATTATTAGTACTTATTGATGTGAAGGGATACCTGCATTGCACATGTTATTTGAATCAAACCTTGTTGGATAGTTTTTAAATCAGATCCAAAATAATGTAATTCAGGATTACATAGGGGCAGATTTTCTTATTTTTTTTTACTGACTTCCACATAAAAAAGACTTATGAGACCTTGAAAAAAAAATGTTTCCCTTTTCTGAAGAAGAAAGAAGTGCTGTAGTTCACTCTTCCATCTGCTCACACTGAGCTGACGTTACACCAAGTAGCACAGCAGTAAACTAGCTAGAGGTAGGGTTTGGTAGAGGATTTAAAGCACTGCATCTGAATGACGCATCTTCTCCATCACCATAGGATTTTGTGAGTGTAAATTGGTCTGTCACTAGTTTTATTAAAACTTACTGCCAGTGTTCTTTTAGCTGTGGATCCCTTTGTTTTTCATGTAGATGTTTGCAGCTCCAAGGGGTTTGCCATGACTTAAGCACCTCTGTAGCCATTGCTGGCATCTTTCACATGAGCAAGACTCAGGTCTGTTTTTCAGAGAAGCTGCACTCCCATCACTCCAGCAGACATCCAGCGTGGCTGAAGGTGCTGGGCATCACCACCGAAGGTGATGGGCATCACCACCCACCTCTCCAAGCGCCATCCCACCATGGCTCGTGCCTTCCTTGGGTGCCTGGGAGCTCAGCACCACTGGGATCAGGCCCATCATTTAGCATGACTGGATCTCACTAATGCAATGCTACAAGCTGGTAGCTCAGATGGAGGTTTACTTAAACATTTTCTTTCCCCTTGACTAGTGTAAGGAAGGCGTCTGCAGCCCGTCCCCCTCCCTGCACTATGCCTTGTGTATGTGTAAAAGCTGCCCTTGGCCCCAGATGATATGTTTGCATTTCATAATTAATGCTAAACTCGACTTGAGGCAGATACCAAAGGACGATTTTTTAAACAGATGTTGCAGGTCACTTGTAAGTTATTTGTCAAATAAGTTTCAGAGCACAAGCCGCTGCTTTTGCCATTGTAACCAAAGGCGTATGCTGTTCAGCAGCAGTAATTACAAAGCCAGGGCAACGCAGGGAAAATTCATCTTATTTAAAAGTGTTTTAGTGTCACCAAACAGCTTGCTATGCCATTAGGCTAGTTTTGCTAGACACGTTCAAGTTGAGGGTTTTAATTTGTTTGAAGTATTCTCTAAAACAGAATTATGTTGGAGTTTACATAAAATGAGAGAATGACATGAAAAGTTTTAACTTAAGCAGCAAAATATAAAGGCTAATCTTATTTAAAAGTAATATGTGTGTCTTGATTGAGTGCCCAGATACACTCAACTGGGACATTTTAGTGGAATCGGTTCTAAGCTGTTACACTGAGTTATACAGAGTAGATTTTCCTGAGCTCACATTGCCAGACCTGAAATACTCTTGTGGCTGCATTTAATAAAGAAACGAAAGTCTTGGGTAAGGGGATATGATTTTTTATGACAGAAGGAATGCAAATAACTTTTAGTCTCATTGCCTAGACCGGGTTTGGTCTGATTTGATGGAGTTTAATAATGACTTATAACCTGTGCTGACAATGTGCAGACCCGCACAACGTCATTTAACTCATTTATTCTGCTTGCTGTAAAAACAAAGAGATGGCAAATAAATATATGGAAAGTTCATTGTTTGTCAGAGAGCCCAAGCCAAAAGTTTTCAGTGACCTTTTAAAATATGGTCCCAGGCTAGTACTAAAATGTCTGTCACTCAGCGCACACACTTGCACAATTTGGCCTTTTAACCCGTGCATCTTGTTTTTCTCTCTTTCAACTGGTTGTATGAATTTCAAATCAGCTGCAGCTATTTAAGTTTTTGCATTGGAGGATTACTGTAAATTGCAGTCTGACAATTACAATGTACAGCGCACAGGAGAGTTATTAATGGATAGGCCTACTGATGGCATTTCAGCGCTGACGAGGGCCTGGTGTTCCTCACCCGTAATTAGATCCAGTGGTCGGGGTCTGCATGGATGAGGCAGAGAAGGGGGTCGGCTGTGGAGCGCCGCTTTATCAGAGGAAGATATCAATTGATCAGAGATAGTTACTATCGGCAACGTCTAAATCTCTAATTCACCTTCTTCTTAATGACTTGTATTGGCTTAAGAAGCTAAGTTATTTGACAGCACGGAGCTCAGCTGACAAAGCCGTGCAGGTGGTTTTAATAGAGGATTTCTGTTGCTTGAGATTTCACTAAAGACAGAGCAACAGTTCAACAGACACAACAGAGGCCAGTAAAAACCCCGGTCTGCTGCTCTGCTCTGCTCACAAAGGTACCAGCGGGGCCTGGGCTGCAGTGAACCACCACTCCCATTTACGCGGCACTTTTTTTCCTTTGCAAGCCCTGCACAAAGGTTTCTTCTGAGGTTTCACTATTTATTTTAAGGAATGATTCTTATATGGGCATAAATTATATTTGACAAATGAAAATCCTTTTGGGGGGACTTCTTCTTTAGTGTCCTATGAAAAACATTTTCCACAACATAATATTCCTGAAAAGTGATATATACTTTTTAGGGTGAAGGGAGAGCCCAATGCCCAGGAAGAACCAGTAAGCTTTGTAAAAGTTTTAAACAATATTATTTACCACTGATAAACCCAGAAAATGACCTGACTGCAGGCTAAGTGCTTAGATTAGACATGGCATCATGAACCAGAATTTTAACCCAAGGAGCAACAGTCCTTTGCTTAGATTATCATAGTGTAAATCCAATAAGAGATGGGCATCTAACTCTGTAAGGTGCTGCTGATCCAACCATGATCCTTTTCAGAAGGATTACAACCACCTGCTGGGAAGTTTTCCATGCAATAAGGCCTGTAGCCAATCTGATGTTCACAGTATGTCCCTGAGGTTCTTTATTATTATTCAGGTTTTTTGTATACCCATGGCAAATACAGGTTTGAGTCTGTTAAGGCTTTTTCTCAGGATAAACATTTGTGTAAAATCTTGTTCCAATCTCTTAACACATATTGAAGTAAAATCTAATTGAGCAGATCACTGGCATAGGCAGAACATTCTTGTTGTTGTTCTTGAGGGACAGCTCAACTGAAAAACAGGTCTGTGAGACTTTGCCTTTTAGCCTTGAGTGGAAACATATTTATCAATACAAAGAGTGCTTTTTTAAGCCATCCAAAATCTATCAAAACTGACGGATCTCTCTTCTGGTTTCACTACCAGGTTTGTGACTTCACTCCTTATACCACTTCTGGCTTTGTGTCACGATTTCTACTTATGAGCACTAATTTACCATTTGCACTTAAACTGAACTTGCAATCCACGTCTGTTGCAAGTTGCACTGAACTTGCAAACCTAGGAGGCTTTGCAGGCTTCTAGGCCAAGGGCACTGTGTACCTTAGCATGCTGTTTCCCAAGATCTCAAAGCGCATTCAGAACCTGCTAATTATGAGCTTAAACTCTGACTGTTGTCCTTGTCAGAGGAGAAAACAAAGGCAGAGTGAAAAAATAACTCTCTCAAAAGCAGTAAATTGTTAAATGGTTCATTAGGTGATTTGCGCAGCTGGTGATACAAGCTGAGCTAGAGTATGAGTTGAAATCCTGATCTTTTGATGATAATGGTGAGAATCCCATTTGCTTCAGTCTTGTCAGTAGCTCACTGGCATGGTTTTTGCATGTTCGATGAAAGCTCCCAAGAGCCCAAGTCACATACGAGTTACCACATAATTATAAACTTTCCTCATTAAAATGAGAGCTGTCATTTGGAGCTGACTGAGCTAGTTAACTTAGCTAACTGGGGTATCAGTGTCATCCTGACACCTCAATTTAGTGTGGATGGACCAGCAGAAAGCTAACTGGAGAATAGTGCCAAGGTAGAGAGCAAAGCAAAAGCATGATGATAGCAGTAATCTCCAACTGGAAATGTACCCATTCTGCCGTGGACAATGAGGGAAGTCCTTCTTGGAACAGGTGTGTAGGTCAGCTCTTTGTTATAAAACATGTTTTTATTTTATAGTTGCATGTGCTTATACCCTTAGACTTCTTTTTCTTTTTGAAGTTACTTTGTGCAGGGAAGATTCCTTCACTCACTTTTGTAGAGTACCCTGGTCAGTGTGAAGATATTACTGACATCTTTGGATGCTACACTTTATTCGCAAATGACTATTGATGGTGGGGGCAATAAACAATGCAGCTCTACAAAATCCCAGTGTAACACAGAAAGGTATTTTCTCCCTATCCTATATTTTTTTGTGAGCTGCCAGGTATCAGTGTTGGGATTGACCTGAATCTCCACTGCACTCTCTGCAACTATGTGCCGAACAGGCAAAAGTTAAACTTCTCAATGAAGGCTCTGGCATGAACAATCAAGCACAATCCTTTCTCTGCTGTAAGTCTGTCTTTTTTACTATTTAATTTTCTTTTAAGTGTGGGCTGGAATGTTTCAATTACTTTATTTTACTTTACCTGTGTTCAAGGACTTGCCGAAATAATGATCTTGGATGTAAAGGGCAAACCTTTATCACCCAGCCCTCGAAGGTGACAGTTTTGGCACATTTGGAGGGTTCAGAGCAGGGGGGACACATTTTTTGTTCTTGTAAAAAGGAGAACCTGTGCTGACTCAGTTGAGCTCTGTTCATTTACACAGAGAAGATAGGGCCCAGCGGTTTGCTCTATAATGGTTTCCATAAGAGACATCTCAGCTCAGTCTCGTAATAGTCTGTGTGGTGTGAATAATCACCAAGCTGTTAGCAATTTTGAGCAAGCCTGTTAGCACCATGATCGGGTCAGCTGAGTTTTGCAGAGAGGAGTTGCTGAGCCATACTGTCACTCACAACCTCATTGCTCTTGCAGTTCACATCTTTCTATGGGGCAGCGTAATGTGGGAGCTGCTGGTATTGGGGAACTCTTCCCCCTTTTTCTGGACAATTATGTCCGTGCCCCACCATGTAATTTCAGTTCAAACATGCTTATTCACTTCAATGACTCTGAAGGTACTTTTTGTCCTGCTTAATGCTCATTTGATGATGACATTGGGGTAAGCTGGTCAAAAGAAGGTAAGTGTTGGTGATCTTATTTTAACAGTTTGCCCATAAACCAAGACCAAAGTATGATCTTTTTAGTACATTGGAAACTGTACCTATACATCATGCTTCTCCCCAAGTAAGAAAGTTTAGTAATTCAATCTTTAGTGTATATGTGTCTATATTTATACGTACACACTACACATATGTGTATGACTTGCATGTCAAGCCATCTGACAACAAAGCAAACAACCAGCTCCACAACTTCCGATGTGAAACTCTGCTGCAAAAAACTTTATAATGAATAACTGACTTCTTAGTAATGGCTTCAATCTTTTTATTCCTTTTTAAAACAAAGTCTGTTTTGACTGCTTTGCTATGCTGTTAACAGGCAGATACACTCAAAATATTGGCAGTTATGTTCAAGGCAGGATTAATATAGGTTTGTTATTTTACTAGCATATCCAAAGGCAAATACTGGACTCCACCCTTCAGCTCTGAAGCAGGTTGTAAATCAGTCCCTTTTTTGTTGTTTTTAATGTAGTTTAGGGGCTTTAAAATGGTATTTAACATTATTACAGTCTGCTTGAATATTGTACAATTTCTATTTCTTCTTTTCTATATCCACTTTTCTGCCACTCAGAAGCTTCTAAAGAAAACAATACAGTCACTACTAATGCCAAGGTGTAGCAGAAGAGCTTACAAAGTTCTTAATGACTGTTCTCCCACAGGTATTTAGGTGCCATAATTTCTAGCTTGCTAAGAAACCCCAACATTTACAGAAGGAAAGAATGAAGGTCAGGTTTTCAGACTTTTTCCCTTTGTCTTTGAGGCTGAAATGGATAAATTTGCCCTTGCCTCCTCCCTAGGAAAGCTCCAGTAGGTGCACAGTCAGCTGTCCTTGTCCTTGTGCTGCCCTCCTGAACGTACCACTGTAGAAAAAAGTATTCTGTGCTTGGAAAGACAGAAGGAAATTGCTACTGGGTCAGGAGCCGGCAGTTCTGGTGCTAGCACACACTTAGCCACATCCATCAAGCACTCCATGACCTATGAAAATTGTACCTTAAAATATCCCTGTTCATTTGTTTGTATTTTGAAATTGTCATCTCTGGGTTTATACTTTTTCGTCAAAGTCAGAGCAATGTAACCTGAATGCTGGAGGAAACTTGTTTGAGCTGATCTTAGATTCTTGTCTGATTCTAAAAATAGGGCTCTTCCTATCCATTAAGATAAGACTGAAATGCTGGTGACATTAAGCATGTCTAACAGCCTTGGTGTTCTGGTCTGCAAAAAAATGTCCATCCTGTCTGGCAGGGCCATTGTGTCTGTCTGGTTTCTTAGACCTGCATGAGAGGTTCCAGTGAATCAAGTGTCACTTTCCACTATGTCCTAGCAGCTACTGTCTTTTGGGAGGTACCCAGCAAATAGAGCTCTTGTACCCTAGAAGATAAATCTGTTTCTGCCTCAACTTATCTTCTTCTGCTTTCATGTCCCTGAAACCCCCTGTGCTTTTTGTTTTCATTTGCTCTGCAAGGCTCCCTTTTTCTGCACTTCTGCTGGATGGCATGATCTTTAAGGTCCCTTCCAATCCAAACCATTCTATAAGTCCATGATTCTTTGTCACATTCCTCTTTGTACTGCTGCCACCCCCCCCATGCTGGGGAGTGTTGTAGGAGTGACACAGAGTGTGCTGGGAAGCACTCAGCCTCAGGAGCAGACTGGCATCTGCATGCAATATGCTGTGCTAAACCAAGGCTGCTGGCCATGTCAGAAGCATGTTTAGAGCTTCCCAAATGTAAGGACCAGCCTTGGTTCCCTGCCCTACCCTCTCAGTGCTGTGTTCTTTCCTCAACCCGTGCACCAGCAGCAGTGTTTGTGGAGTGCATGCTGAGCTGGGTGAAGGAACTATCACCATCACAGTATATCTCTGGGTATTCTCCTGGTATATGGTCACGTTAACTTTCAGCTGGATTAAGTTCTTCATCTGACCTACTGTGCAACATCAGGAGCACCAGCATCAACACAAGAGGGCTGCTGAAGAGGAACGCATGGGCTGATGCCAGTCTCTGCTCCCTCTGCTAGCTACTGCCAGACCACCATCTGTGTCCTTTCAACCTGTGTATCATGTCACACCAGCCATGGGAGTCTCAACAGGACCAGCTCCTGACCAGGTGCTCCTGTTACTTGACAAGCCAAAGTATCTGCATGTGGCTGCATGATCCCAGCATAAAACAGCATTGTAAATGGATGACAATGGGTAGGAGAGGGCAAGGCCATTGCTCTTGGGAGAAGTTGGCAGCTAAATCAGACTACATGGGATGTGAAACAGCCTGCATGGAGGAGTGGATCTAAGCACTGTCTCAGCATGTTCATGGCAGACACAGCAAGTGTTTAGCAATTTACTTCAGTGGTGAGATAGAAGTTTACTTAATACTTCTGGAAGACATCAGTCTGTGTGCTGTGGCTCACTCTCTCTCGCTGCCTTCCCCCTACACCATGCATGTGCGCATGTGTGCACACACACACAGAGGCTTCTGTTGGCACAGAAAAATGCTCTGTAGGGAGCTACACATCCCAGAATACATCTCCGTTTGCATCTACATTCATGATGGATCACCATGGGGAACCTTAAATCTCTGCAGCTCTCAGATTATCAAAAATGGGAGCAGCTGGATTACGCTCCATTTAACACAAACTGCATGCTTAGCTGGATTCCTTACCACCTTGTCAATGCCACCCCCAACTGCCAAGGTCTGAGAGCCCCAGAGTCTACTGAAACCAAAGGGAGGTGAGGATTTTCTTTGACTTGGATGAGGTTTTTTAAAGGGACCTTGGGAAATAATTAACACATAATTAACCTGTGGAACTTTCTGCCAGGAAGTATTACTGAGGCCAACCACTCTGCAGGGTTAGGAATTTATATGAATAATAAGAAGTCCAAAGTGGAAAAGGTATCAGCCTTCAAAGCAGAGAGGACATCATTAACCAGAATGACTTAAGGAGATAGTTTTCTTACAGATAAATTTTTTCCTAATGGTCTATTATGGGATGCCTTGTGCCTTCCTGTGAAGCCTCTGGGAATAGCTACTGATGAAGACAGTAGAGCACTGGTCTGATCCACTCTAGTAACATGTTTTCTGTTAAATATGCAGTATTACAGATGTTCTCTAGAGTTAATAGAGCAGTACTCACCCTGGTTCCTACTGTGCTCCAGAAAATAATTGCCCGTTCAAAGGATTTAAAAAATATATATTATTTGATCCCAAATCTGTTGCTCTTGTAGATTGCTGTTATTGGAATGATTCATTGTCACTTCATTTCATTGGCAAGTTCTGCATTAGAAATTAAACAAACCATATAGAGGAAGCCAGTCTCTTTAAGGAGTGAACTACATAGTGGTGTGACATAAAATTGTCAGAACAGTTCAGACTGAAAGGCTACCCTGCCCAGGATGGACTTTGCAGTGGTCTGTAGGTGTGTGAGGGAAGAATGTAAGCAATAAATTAAACACAGTTATCCATCCTGGTAGGCCATCATTGTTGTATTTCATGTCTTGTGAGCTCCTGGAGCTTGAGATCTTGAGGCTGTGTCCCCACCACAGGGCTTAACAGCCACTGAAGTTTTCTATTCCTTCATGAATCCTTTTTTTTGTTTTGGCCTCCACTAGATGCTGTGGCAGTGACATCCAATGTTGTAATTACACCCTGGGTGAGAAGATGCCTCCTTCCGGTAGTTGTGAGCTTGCTTGACCTACTCCCATGGGGTGGACAAAGAGTGAACAGTTATTCTTACAAGTTGTTATGGCCTCAGAGGCATCTTTTATAATTTGTGCCTCCTCCCTGCTTATCATCCTTCAGATCCTGAAACATCTCAGAGCCTCTGGTTGCATCCTTACTCCCCTCTTCCAACCAAGAGCTGAAGTATCTCTTCTCAGATGGAATTAGCAAGAGACACTGATGCTTGGAAGTATGTATCTCTGTTTTTCACCCTGTCCCCAAAACAGTAGGTATGACTTTCTTTTCTTCTTGCTCTTGTGTTGTGGTTTAAACCCAGCTGGTAACTCAGAACCACGCAGCTCCTTGCTCCTGGAAGGATGAAGAGGAGAATGGAAAGAATGTAACTCCCATGGGTTGAGATAAGAACAGTCCAGCAACTAAAGTATAACACAAACCACTGCTGCTACCACCAATAATAATAATGATATGGGAAATAACAAGGGAAGAGCATACCACCGCTCACCACCTGCCAACGGATACCCAACCTGACCCAAGCAGCGATCGGGGCCTTCCGAGTAACTTTTCTCAGTTTACATAGTGGGCATGACGTGCTGTGGTACGAAATACCTCTTTGGGTCAGGTGGCCTGTCTCTGCTTCCTCCCGACTTCACCTCCTCCCTGGCAAAGCACAAGAATCAGAAAGTCCTTGGTCAGACTAAATATTATTGAGCAACAACTAAAAACGTCAGTGTTATCAGCACTATTCCCAGGCTGAAAGTGAAAAACACAGCACTGCACCAGCTACTAAGGAGAAAAATGACTGCTACTGCTGAACCCAGGATACCTTGGAACAGATCTAAGCTTTTGCTACCTACTTTGCAGTATTTGTGATTTTGCCCACTTCTGCTGTATCTCCTTATCTTCTCCAGCCCAACACACTTATTTGTTTTCAATTGAAGTACCTTTTGCACTGACCACTTCCATTTTTGAAAGTTCAATATATCCTTGTCTTCTACTGCCCCGATGGACATTTCTCCAACATGCTTCTTGTTTTTCCCTTTTGCAGGGATTCGTGATGTGGGAGCACTGTGCATAAACACAGTGGGGTGACAAACACTGTGGTTGTGTTTTCCTAATCCTAAAATCATGTCTGATTTTTAGACCGTTGTGAATCCTGGCGCTAGTACTTTCAGAGAACAAGCCACAGTGAGGCCCAGTTCTGTTTCCTAACAGCTCCTGAGCCTGCGGTAGGAGCACAGCTTCAAGAACAACTCCTTGAGACAATGCCTTGTGGACATTTTCTCTCCACTGAGGAAATGAAAAATGATTCGAACTTTTTCACAAGAATGCAACTATTGCCATGTCGGATCAGAAGAGAAATGCATCTTGCCTGAAGACCTCTCCCTCTGATAGTGGCTTGTGGATGCATAGGGAGAGAACCGGGCATTACACTGTGTTTTCTCTCTATATTTTCCATGTTATGCTAGGCTGTGGCTTGGAAACTTCTTGGCCAGGAGATTGCATCTGTTTTGGTTCTTACAGTCCTGGAGGGGTCTTTGCTCTGTTCACATTCACAAGGATTTTTGAATACCTTTTTTTTCCAGCTATTTATTAACCTGCAAGAGGAACTTGCTCTTAACCTTGAAGAGCCTAGGTCTAAGGGGTAAGACTTCTTGGCTTCTAACATTCTTTTGAAACTCCAGACTCATTCATCTGACAGCTGTAATAGGCATTGGCATTTCTTTGAAAAGTATCTTTTTCTAATATAGTCTCCTTGTCCATTTGTCTGTCCATATCAGAAGCCCAAGGGGACTGCAACTCATAAAAGCCTCTGACCTAGTTAGAAACTAGCAGCCTCAGAGCACTGGGAGACCATGGCAAGGCACATGGTTCTCGATGGGTTATTCAGCCTTCTGATGCCATGACTACACCATTATCAGTACCCAGCTAGCCCGATGAAAACTAGCACCACTGTCTGCTCAAGTTGCAGTCACACCTCCAGATTGCAGTAGACACCCCCTCTGTCTGAGAGTGTTACACTGCATGAGTTCTTCCACTTATAATAAATTTACAGTGAAGTATTAAACACTGGCATATACATTTTTTTTGGCAAGAAGAAGCAAAAGTTGGAATCTGGATTTAAAGCTGTAATGCAACAAGTGAACATGCAGATTTATGGGCTTAACAAACACATACAACTTTTGAGACATGCCTAGCAGACATCATGCTTTTAAAATGTCACAGTTCATGTAGTTGTCACTTCAAACACTAAGGAAACTGGCACTCCCAAAGTGCTAGCGAGCTCTGGCTGGACAGTAACAAGACTCAGAGGTTTAAAATTAAAAAATGTCCAAGAAAACGTATAACTTCTTAAAGACCTCGTTCTGAATCTTTTTATACCACACTCCAGTTTGCAAAGAAATGGTTGTCTGATCAGCTAAATAGAAATGAGATGTTTCCACCACACCTTTGGTAGAGGAAACAGAGCTGTTTGTGATGGAGCAGCTTCCATGGGGATCGTTGTGAGCCCTGCTGACTGAAGAATGTCTTCTCCTATGAGATTTGCTTGCTTTTCTCTGGCAGATGTCTAATCAGTGATGCTGACATGTGTTTTACGCAGTGGCCCATCTGAATGTCACTGATGAATAGGATGTATTCTAGTTCTGCAGTTATCAAAAGACTCATTTCAGTTCACAAGTCAGATAATTTTTCTTTCTGCTACAGCATTTTAGTAATGTCAGCTTGGAAATCTCACTGCAGTCTGTTTCGGCAAACAAGGTACACTGACCTAATTGAGACCTCTGGAATAATGACAAAACTCCCTGGGTTTGGAGACCTGCAGCCCTTCTGCTAACAGCAGCAGACAGAAACCTCTATGGAAGCAGCTCTCTCCTGCTGAAATGCACCAAATCATTTGATAAATGAACCTTTTTCTTCAGGTGCTCTAGAAAGTTAAAATAAATATCAGAACCCGGAATACAAGAGCACGTATTATGTATTCCAAGCAGACTTCACTTTTAGAAAAAACATGTTTGTGTTTGAGTTTTAGAACTTAAAAATGCAACTTTTTGGTTAACTGAGACAGGACAACTTTGGTGTGAATATATTCTCTGCTAACAGGATATTCTGCTGATGTACAGCATTAAATAATTGTAGATCAGATGTTTTAATGTTATTTTCCACATACTCTGACCAACAGTGAGAGGCAACACTCATTTTTGCTGTGTCCGTTGGTGACATCTCACTGACTACCTTGTTCCACTGAGTTCCTTGTTTCCCTCAATGACTTCAGTCATGCTTCCAAAACAAAGGTTACTCTTGGATATGGTGGGACTTTGCACTTTAGCTTAATTAAAGCACACAGGAGAAGCAGAGCCAAGTCTTGTCTGTGAACGTGGAAGCACAGTTTTGTTGTAGTTTCCTCTCTCTTCAAAGAAGAGCTTCACATATGAGACAAATGGAAATAAAACAGAAAGGAAAATAAATATTGTTCCCCATGGGAAAGAAGAAGAAGTAGCCGGAAGTCCTTTAAAATCCTAGGACTGAAAGTAAAAAGATGAGAAAATAATTAATTCCTCTGTGACCACCAAGAGACACAGCAACTATGAGCGCTGTGTCTCACTGTTGGTACAGTTCCTTTTGTCTCCCCATAAGGAATAGAAGATGGCAGCAAGAACCATGATACCATTGCGCTTCTCAGGTTTACTGGTCTCTATTTTTCCCTCTACTGAGCTGTCAGGCTCCTCAAAAGCCTTTTAGTTCATGAAAAGCTCCTGGATAACTTGTACGTAGAAGTCTGAAATAAGAGATTTTAATGAAATTCCAGACTTGTTACCTTATTATTGTCACAACAGAATATTTTATTTTGGAGATTATTTTTTTTTCCAACACAAAACTAAAGTAGAGCAAAAAAGACTTCTTCAATAAAATGAGGAAAAGAGGAATCTCCAGTCTCTAGATTGTCAGATTCTCTTGTTCAGAGTTTGTTAACCGGCACATATTATCATAGAATCATAGAATAGTTAGGGTTGGAAAGGACCTCAAGATCATCTAGTTCCAACCCCCCTGCCATGGGCAGGGACACCTCCCACTAAACCATGCCACCCAAGGCTATGTCCAACCTGGCCTTGAGCATCGCCAGGGATTGGAGCATTCACAACTTCCCTGGGCAACCCATTCCAGTGCCTCATCACCCTAACAGTAAAGAATTTCTTCCTCATATCCAATATAAACTTCCCCTGTTTAAGTTTGAACCCGTTGTCCCTTGTCCTATCACTACAGTCCCTAATGAATAGTACCTCCCCAACATCCCTTGGTGATACACAGTGCAGTACAGTACTGTCTGAAAAATATTAGACAAATATTTTTGAAGAAATAGTTCTTGCTTTCATTTGGATCATTCTTTCTTCTCATTTGTGTGGGCAAAGCTCTTTGCTCTTGCTACTGCCCAAAACACAGTAGTAATTTTATCCACTGGGTCAAAATGTACACAATCTCAGCTGAATGTAAGGATTTACCTTTCCCGAATTAGTTGCCAGGTGAGGCCATTACAGGCTTTTTAGTGTCTTTCCAGTATTTAGGGCCACTTTTCTTAAACTCAGTCCCACAGTTGGATCCTTGAGAACACAGCTGTCAAAAATATGAATTGTCCATGTATGACTACACATCCTGCATGTCCTTCCCCTTTCAGTTCATGTGTATCACAAGCCTCCTGCTTCCAGCTGGTCTGATTAGGTGTGTTACTAGAGTTGACCAGCTAGTTGGGATGATTTCTTTTGTTTCTCCACTGGGAAGATAAAACTATTTCCCTAACTGTGTCCAATAAGCTAGCCATGTATTTGACACTCTCTATTTACAAGGAGATGACAAGGCAAAACATTTGTTATAGAGTGTAATAGATGGATGGATTATGCAGAAATTTGGAGGCAGAGGAAGCAATGTGTTTAAGAGAGGTACAAATGTGTAGATTGCAATTGTAGCTTACCTTAAAAGCCTATGAGAAGTTTAAGTCCTTTTATCCTTGTTCAGTCCCAGATAGCAGCACAAGAGTGAAAAGAATGTCTCACTGAGGGTGTTTTGGGTTCCTGGAGTATCTTCCCACAGACCAAGGGAGCTTTGAGGCTGGCTTGGGGCAAGAAGGGAGACTTGTGAGAGGCAGGAGATCACTCAAAAGCCATTGGTCCTCATGGCGTCACGAGCAATTTCTGGAGGATCTAAAGTCTCTTCACAGCCCCATGGGCTGCTGAGTAGATCAGGATGGTTGTTTGTGCCAACACCTTCTAGCACTGAGTGACTGCTCTGCTCACATCTACCCCCCAAAAGTGTTCAAAATAAGCTGCTTCTCTCCAAAGATTCTCTCTTTGGCTAAGGGAATTAATAAGAAAGATGCAGAGAAGGAAGACCAAATGCCCGGCTGGGCAGCATGGTGTGGGCAGGCTATGTGGTGACAGCCTCTCCCCTGGGACACCACATGTGTGCCTGGGCAGATCTAACAGGGGACAAGGCCCCTATTACCCTCTGCTCGGCAATGTATATTTGTCACCACAAGGCATTACATATTTAATATCTCACAGACTTGTATGACTTCCAAGGCCCATATGTCACAAATGAGATGAAATATATTTCAAAGTGTAAAAAACCTCTTTAATTCCAGGGACAGCAGCCCTGGATTTTAACACTGCTTCTATCATAGATTTCTCCTGAGCCCAGAAGTCTGCGGTTTCTCTGGTTTGTCCATTAAGCTTTTTCATGGCCCCTTTAATGGCCCACAGACTGTCTAGCAGAGCTTAGTCCTGCTTCACCAGTTGGGGAAGCTGCAGGCCCTGCTGGTAGTGCCTACTGAAATAAATGCAGAGTGGCTCACACTGTCTTGAGTTGTAAAGCACTCCCATAATAAAAAATGCATTTATGGACAAGAGATGCTTGTGTGGTATATTGGTAATAGCTTTCTCCTTGTGGAAATATGTATTCAGAAAGATATAAAAATGATGAGCTGTCAAAAAAACTGATTGAAGCAGCTACCTATTATCTTTCAGGGCAAAAAATGCTCATTTGTCAGTGACCGTCTTCTCTTGATGTGGTTATCCCCAATTAGGCTAGAAGTGCCAGAATTACAATATAGTATCTGCCAATTTAGTTTTACAATGGCTTGATAATTATAGAGCAATGAAATGGTATGTCTGGAAGGGTGTTAGCTGAAGAGCAAGGGGCTGTGTAAATAAACTTGACAACGATATTTGAAAGCAAGAAGGCACTACTAGATAATAGCCTTATGGTGTACAGGAGTTATTTACATACAACAAGAGCTTGTCACAAATAATGAGAATTAGAGGAAAGCCCCTGCCCTTGAGCGCAAGTCTCACCATGGAAACTCTTTGATTCAAAAATGCAAACTTGGGAATTTAATTTGCCCTCTGTGTTGCACAATGCAGAAAACTATGTCTAGGAAAATGGCTTAAACTGTGGTCACAGTTTCAGCCTCCTTTTCCCAGCTCTTCAGGCAAGTTCCTCTTCAGAGGTCAATCAGCTCCAGAGAAAAATGGGAAGGTGATATGGGTCATGGAGAAGTGGACTTTTTGGTGGAAAGCATGGGGTTTGGGTGAGGGAGAACTCCAAAGAGCTCTAAGGTGTCATAGTAAAAAACACAAGAGTTAACTAGATACTATTCTGACCTTCTCCGTCATCAAATAGCACTTACAGAAAGCTTAGATAAAACTTCTGTTGATTTCTGGTCTAGTACTTAAAGGTTGGTTGCAAACCCTTTTCACAAGGAGTCACATGGAAGAGACAAGGAGTGATGGGCAGAAGTTACTGCTGAGGAGATTCTGACTGGACACAAGGAAAATTTTCACCTTGAGAACAATCATCCATTGGAATAATCTCCCCGGGATGTGGTGGATTCCACAACACTGGACACTTTAAAGATTCAGCTGGACAGGATGCTGGGACATCCAGTCCAGGTCATGTTCTACTAAGAAAGTTTGGACCAGATGATCCTTGAGGTCCCTTCCAGTCTGATATTCTGATTTGATGGATCTTACCAGAGACCTTTATGGTCTTCATAAGACCATGAAGACCTTCAGAAGGTCTTAGGCTCTTTTATGTGTAAAAGATACTAAAGTGCAGCACAAAATACCTCATCTTTCACCTGTTTAAAACAACAGCTTCTGTAAGCTGCTTGTAGAACTTGTCTGCGTGTGAGCCTGGTCTGCCTGTTTTCTGAAGCAGTTTGACATTGCTCTGTGCAAAGGCAAAGGAGCCTTCTCTGCTACGGTCTGCCTTTACCAGAAGTTATTATGCAGCTATATTAGTTATTAGAAAAATAGATTATCAATAAATACAACACTGTATTAGCATGACCTCATTGCTATTAGCCTGCTCTGAGCATGTGCAGAGTAAGCTGATCTTTGCCATGAGAACACTGTAAACCTTTTCCCTAAATAGAAAGGAAAGCTTGTATAGCATCCAACAGAAGGTCCTGTTCTGTGACATCTACACCAAACACTGAGCAAGGATCTTATCCATAGCTAATAAATATCTTCAGGATTTGGCTCACAGAAATGATTAATGGGATAGTTCTGTCAGATTATGTGATGCATGTAATAAGATTTGTCTTTTTTTCCAACTGTGTGGAGACACTATGCCAAAACCTACCCAGTATCATGATATCCAGGATATTGCATAATGCCTTACTTTGTCAGGAGTAAAGAAAAAAAAAAGCAAATCAAACAATATTCCTCTCCTCTGAACAAAGAAATGCAAATTTTTTAGATGTTGTGGTGACACAGGAAGCATAAAAGAGCACAAGCAAGCTCAGTCTTCAGGATTGAAGAGCAGGATAGAAGGCAGCGGTTGACCTGCGTTTTAAAATAAATCAGTCTCATGAGTTATTTTCAAGTCACTGTCCTGATTTTGTGAGACTGCACTGCTATCCTTATACAGGGAGGATGCATCCCACTGCTTGTTGCCCCCTCTCTAGAATCATATTGCCTCCCTGTGGTTTTCTAGCAAACACTTCGACATGGGAAAAGTAATGTGCACAGTTCCACTTTTCATTTCTTTTAATGCAACATAGCATCTGAGAATAAAGGTGGAAGCTGGGAATCTGTGTTAGCAGCCAGTAGATTCCGCCTGGATTGCCAGGGACTAGAACAACAGTCTGGATGTGTTCTCACCTACAGGTGCTTCAATAACATCTCTTGAAGCATCCTAGGTGAGAAAAGCTTTGCCTCTCTCCTTAAAAGCCATTTCCCTGCTGAGTAAGTCTCATATCGATTGTTCTCAGGAAAACTGCAGTTATGTAATTTACCCCATTAAGAACTGTTCTCCATCAGAGCTGTCGATGCTCAACTGTAACCAAGGTTGCTGCTTGCACTGATGGTGAAACACTGCCTGCAAGTGTATGCAGTAATGTTGTAGTAAAATGGCTGGCTGTATCACTTGAAGCTTAGCCTAATGGGTGCTTTCACCCGGTCTCTTCTTTATCTCCCCACTTTATACAGTTCTTGCCCTCAACTGTGGTCTCAATGCTACCTGCATGGCTGCTTTGGGCTTTAACAGAGTAAATTAGTGTGGACAAGAGCAAAATTTGAGCACCGATTTTCTTCTGGGGAGTACACAATACACTGCCATAGCTGTGCTACATTGAAAATCTTCCAGTCTTCTCCTCTAGTCAGGTTTCATGTCTCTATCTAGGGATATATAGATACTTCTAAATCTCGCTTTAAGTGATAAAGGTGCCTCAGTACCACCTATTTTCTTTGAAACAGGACATATTTTTGACTTCTTCATGCTGAGGTAACACAGCTGAGCATCCTCCTCCCATGCTGTCCCACAAAGGTTTCTGAGTCCTTCTCTACACTTTCTTCTGCTCTCCTTGTGTTCCTCCATGCATCAATCCTGATAGTGTGTACTGAGCAGCAGCATGGGAAT
The DNA here is from genome assembly GCA_032466535.1 of Forpus xanthops. NCBI lineage: Eukaryota > Metazoa > Chordata > Aves > Psittaciformes > Psittacidae > Forpus > Forpus xanthops. The sequence continues at coordinate 38,064 of JASSUY010035867.1, forward strand.
CTGCAAGCCTCCAGTCCCACACAAGGCATCTGTCTGGGTGGATGCTTAAACCTCATGTAAAGCAGGACCTTCCCACCACAGGAGCTATCTCCTCTCCCCCTACTTTACTGCTGCCTCTTTGTCCCTCACCTGCCAAAGACTGAAGCTTTCTTGCCTGGGCAGATTTGTGTTAGTGGGGCACATATCTCAATGTGTTTGTTTGTAGGAGACCGTCAGCATCATATAGCAACATATGCCATTCCTAGAAGTTTCATGCAGTGGCAAACTGTAAGAAGAGAGATGTGTTTAAGGCTCAAAAATGTCATTCAAGGTAACTGCAGGCCTGAGACAAGGCAAGGTCTCAGAGACTTCAAGGTTTCACATTAATGCCTCCTGGTGATGCACCCAGAAACAGGGAAGTCCTTTTCGGGTCCTGTGCTTCAACAAAGACATGCCCTGCTTTAAATCCTTCAAAAGTTGGTGATATGATGCATTAAAATGTCAAAAATGCTTAGCTGAATCTCAACTGTTCAATCTTCCTGTCCTGTCATCTTTCTCAGATGTTTGAGCTCTTCCTTCCCTCCTCACTCATGCTGCTATGACTTGGAAGAGTCACGCATATGGACACTTAAAAAAAATCTTCCTAGGAGTTGTCTGCTTCTCCATGCATTTAAGTACTTACAAAACTCTGGCCTTTTGGCACACTAATGAGTTTTTTTCTCTACATATTTCATCTATTTCCAGGAGCACCCAGAGTTTGGGAGCACAAAATTCTGTGGTGTCTCTGCAAATTCTCTAACTTGCTGATTTCCAAACATACTGAATAACTAAGAGAAAAGCAAGAGCCTTAAGACCCATAGATTGTATTCTATGATATTCTATTCTATGCTATTCTATTCTAAAGATCCTTATGATTCTGTTCTATGATTCTAACAGTACAGCTACCTTATGTCCTTTAATGACATCGTTTCATTTCCGTCCACTTAGAAAGACCCAACTACATCGCAAAAATGAATACCTGCAGTGTCGCTGGTCCAAACACATCCCTGTTGTAAGGCCAATGACATTACACTTGGGACAAATTTAGCTCAGCAGTTTTAGGTATGCATCTGGTTTTCATATCAAAGGACTTCCAACTGATAGAAGGCGCATTGCGGTACATTCATGCCAACCATGAAACGAGCTCATGTTTCATGTTTAAATCTGAAGACATAATGTATGTTTCATATTTCACTTCAAATAGCCCTCAGAATGCTATATCTGCCTACTTCTGTCCATAATTCAATCACCTATGAAAGCTGGTGTGACTGGCCTTTTAGGATTTCTGCCTCTTGAGGAATGATCCAGTGAATGGAGCAGAGACAGTGCAGGGAGATGAATGCCACTTCCTTCCCCAGAACAGAGAGCTAGAGATCAGAAAACTGTGAAAAAGGATTCAAGACCAAAGCTTTCGAGCCTCTGTCGCATGCCTCCCTGTGGAAGGGAGCATGGGAGCCACAGAGAATAGGGAACAAACTACAGCAGTTTCCCTTTGGTCCCTCCTTATCACATCCCCCTCTACTGTTGTGAGCCCAGTATGTCAGATCCCAAGGATGTATCCCAAAATATTTAGCTCATTTTGTACATATTACCTTCAAGTAATCATACACCACTGAGTCATACGTCATGGGATTAACAATCCTACACATGGTAGAAACAGAAACTAAATAAAATCCCAGAAAAAGGATATTGCCTTTTAAATAAGTCCTGACAGCTGTGGAAAATATTATGCCCCAATACAATCCTCCCATATGACACGCATTAATACGAAGAGAACCCCAAACTGTTCCTCTGGATATTTTGTAAGGTTTTATTTTATTATGGATTGGACATATTGAAGTAAGACTATAATCTTATTGTGCTCTGACTTGTGTTTTTACTGCACTGTATAAACAGCAGTTACTATGTTAGACGGAGAAATGTTTACAGAAAGAAGAAATAAAAGCAAACGGATTTATTGTGTTGCAGAAATTTGAAACAGGGCCGAAAGGCTGCCCATGTGTTTTGTGCTTGTAAGACCTTTCCCTGATGGAAACAGACAGCTTAGACATGACAGAAGCACAGAGAGGTCCTGTGCTATCAAAACTAAAATGCAATATCCGCACAGCACTGACTCTCTGTAGCCAGCTTTGCCTACAATCAAAGCCCTTGGTACAGCTCTTGCTGTTGTCTGTTCACATACAGCCGGTTTGGGATCTAATTTTTTTAATAGATTTTGAAATTGTTTTTAAATGATAGTGAAAAGTGCCAGATTGACAGCTCTGGAGTCTGGACTCTCTTTTTAACTGGAGAAAGAGTACAGCATGGGAAAAGGCAAAACAAACTTCCTTCCCCAGGCCTGCTCCTCGGCCCCATCAGCAAGCACCAGGGAGGAGGGAAGTACAGTAGGTTATCCTTCCCTCCTGGCTCCTCTAATGTTTTATCACAACCAGAGCAGGCAGCCACCAGCCTTCATGGGCTTCAGGATGTCAGGTCACCTGAAACACCTGTAAAACTGGTCCAGGTACACAAAGCACTGGGGAAAGCAAGTCTCTGTCTTGGAAAAGCCTTTCTCTCCTCCTCTCTCTGAATTTTATCAAAGCAAAGATCATTAGAGAAAACTGGAATCCTTCACATGTCATCATTTGGCTTCTTTTTTCTGTTGACGTTTTTATTGACAAGCATCATTAAGATCAATGCCAGCATGACCATTTAGATTTTTCATTTTTACAAATTCTGTACTTTTGGCAGGAAAGAATGCTAATAAACGTGTCAGTGATCTCCTTGATAAGCACGTTGTTTAAAAACATCATATGTGAAACCTTCAGCTATAAAATAGAAGTGAAAAATGTTTTCAACTCTACAAAATTGATGCGATTTTGAAAATTTTTAGAGTTTTTCTTTCTGTTTCACTTTTCAAACAGCCTTGTGATCCTCCAAGTCAGATCTCCACAGGCTGCTAAAATAGGGGAAAAAAAGGTCTCTTACAATGAAATCCTGACCCCATTGAAGTCATCTGCTAAGTTCTAGTTGAATTCAGCCCAGCTAGAATTTCACCCCTTATTTGTATACTGAGCAAATTTGATCTGGAGTCAGTAACACATAATAAACATGGGACCCTGGGATGCCATTTTTAGTCACTTTTCAGGGGAGAGCTGCGCTTTAATTTATTTTGTCAACTGTTTCCACTTAGGTTTTTTCCTATTAATGCTTCTGTTACCCACTGCACAGTAAGGTTATACCTCATATAAGTTTTTCTTCCTTAATAGTTGTGGTACTTTTGCAAATGTTGCTCTCTTTAATATGTGATTTCAGAATAATGAATGCTTGTCAAACTGATTTTGTGCTGTCTTAAAATGGGTGGATGTGTTAAGCAATTTGCACTAAGAAGCAGGCATGATATGACTTAAAACTGGCAGTGGCAGCGCAGAATAGGCTGAATTATCCAGAGCATCTTCCCAACGAACAGATGTCAGCTATTTGGCTGTTAAAAAGATGCATTAGAACTCATGATATTCCAGATGAATTCTTTGCCTTTCAACCTTCCATTGTACAATGTCTGTGTATACATGAAAAATGAATTTTCTGAGATTATCTGAATGTCGAATAAAACCCTAAAAAATTCTGACAGCCGCCAAGCAGGATAAGGAAGCTGACACACATCCTTTCACCTTCATAGAAGAGGAAATTGTAGTGCAGGAGCTATTCTTAGTAACATCAAGAAGAGTTCATAACATTAAATAAACCAGCAATGTGAGGGGATTATCATGAAATAAGAATTAGTCAGAAAACAGAAAAAGGTGATGAAGAAGTTTTCTTTTTTTCTCTTTTAGCAGAGAACAGTATAGATCTTCCCCTTACAAAGAGCTTCTTGAGAAGCTGAAGCTGGATGTTCTGAAAAAAGCTCATTGACAAGTAACTGCTCTTTGGGTGGAAAATTTTACTAAACAACAAATATATCAAAATTAGGTTTTCCAAAGCTAAAACTATTCAGTTTTTATTATTTAATCCCTTGATTGGTTCCAGGACTGGGACAAGTACTGACTGATCCACCATGTTCCAGCTCCACTCATCCTTCCAGCAGTGCAAAGCTCCAGCATCTCACCCTGCAGCTTGTGAGCAGTCGGCTTTTCAGCTTAGGGTAGTTCTACATATGGAAATGGTGTCATGATCTCGCATCAGATGCTGAAAAAAGTAGATGTCAATAAATTATCACTTTGATATAGAATCTCAAATTTTGGAGGAAAGAAAGGAAAGATTTTTCTAGTGTATATATGTATATATTTAAAATGTCCAGTTAAAGTTGCTTAGAGATTGGGAAAGACCTGGGGAGATGCCTAACTCACTGAATTCAGGTGATGGTAGGCAAAGAGACATTAATTAGTCTTACGATTTTTATGGTTTTTACACTCATGAAAAACAGGGCTGGAAAGAAACTCAAGACATTATCTATTCCAACTTTCTTCACTGAAGTGAGATCTGTTTTATGGAGTCTACTCTGCACCCTTGTTGCTAAGTGTCATGGGTTCAGCTGTAGCAGTGCTGTGTTTTTGACTTTAGCCTGATCATGGTTTCTTCCCTGCCGGGTAAGTATTGAAGAGAGCCTGACAAATACAGATTGCTGAAATGAAATAAGGAGAGTTAATGAAAAATTGAGAAAATATAGCAAGTATATTGCAAATATAACCACAACACTAGGTGAAGGGTTTGAAGTGATCAGAAGCATGTAATCTATGCAGATTACTACCTGTGCTTGCTTTCAGACATGTGTTACTGTGATATAGGTAGGAATTCATCCTTGATTCTGAAAAAGCAGAAACTCAACCCAGCACCAAGTATTTTGCAACACCACTTCTTACCAGTCTGTCAGAGGATGATGGCTGAGAAATGTTCAGAAATGTATGGGCTGATAAATTCTTCAAAACCTGCTTTATAGAAAAAATTAAAAGAAATTTAACCTATTTATTTTGTCAGAAACTGGTGTGTGGTTGTTTGTGACAGAGGAGCAACTCCAGCAGCTCACTGCTGCTTAAAGGGTGGGCCTGTATGCAAACTTTCTGCTCTGATGTCCACCTGTGTATCAGAAGTTCCTTATGGGGAGATTTTGGCAATCAGATAGGTCTCAATTTTATCAGGGCACAGGGAATAAAAATCAGTGGCTGAAAATGGAAACTTTAGAAGGCAGTGATGTTTTCTTCACAAAAAGTGGCCAGTTACCTCTGGCTGCTGGAACAACTTGTAGAATCATAGAACAGTTTGGGTTGGAAGGGACCTTCGTAGGTCATCTAGCTTCAAGCCCCCTGCAACTTCTTCAGGGCTTTAGTAGATCACCCAAAGTTTTAAACCTCTTCAGGTAAACTGGAAGGTATTGTTTTGGTTCAGGAATTTCTTCTTGGCCTTTTTTATTTCATGGCCTTTGTTATTTCAAAAGTCCAATGATCATAACAGATGATTACAGCTAGATGATCATAACAGCCCACTTCAGCCACCAGCATTTTGGATCTATTACACAATTTTTAAAAAACCCTACCCTGTCTCCAATGAGATACATGTGGAATTGGTGAAAGTCAGTGCAGAACACTGCCTGTTGGGGTATGTGTGCTCTCACTGTATCATTGTACAAATAGGTACTGCATACAAAAAGAAAGATAAGTGAGCGATTGTGTGCCCATGTGAATGAAACAAGATGATATACTACAGAGTGAGTGAGAACTTGATAAAATGAATCTCTATATAAAACCAGCCCTCTAATAGAAAAAGAGAGAACAGATGGTGAAACAACTCTCTAAACAAGCTGCTGTTTTAGACTCTGGCCTTCCACAAACAAGTTGCAAGTATTTCTGATCCATGGTTCAGTGATTAAAGAGACAAAATTCAAAGGGAAAAGTGGGGAAAATAAAAGAGGTGGAGGGGGAAGAATGCATAAAACCCCAACCCAGTTTAAGTTTCAGAGTGGAATATCAAAGCAATATTGAAATATAGGAATATCAAATACCAATACTTTGTTTTCATGTTTTACATTTACTGAATCAGTTTCAATTGTATGAAGCCCTCTGCCCTTAAGCCCTGTGATATAAATTTTATTGGATTTAAAGGAAACAGATTGGGAATCTGGGACAGTAGTACATGTATATTTTACCAGTGCAGATTTTATGGTTTTGCCAGAGGAAGCTTCAAAACCGTTTGAAGTGCTTCTTATTTAGTACTGTTAATAGATTCAGGAGTTGGGGATGAGAAGAAAGAGAGATGTAAGGGACAGAGATCTGTGCAAAGACCAAGTAATGTTCCCCCCTGGAAGCAATAAAGCAATGTGAGCCCGCAAGTGTGCCTGGGGATGTAAGAGATGGGGGGGGGGGGGGGGGGGGGGG
>JASSUY010035868.1:0-12085 GCA_032466535.1 Forpus xanthops
CAGAGGAAATAAACAGGGAATTCCTTGGCTGGTTTCTAAAAGGGTATTTCCATCTTCACCCCTTTCCCTACCAATGAAGATACAGCGTGAAGTAAGGATTCTATGGGGAACTCCCTCCACTACCAAGCACGACGTGCTGTAACACGTATGGAACACGCCTTCGGCCAGTCCAGGTCCCGTGTCCTGCCTCCGATCCTTCCCGACTTCCTGTGCCCCTCCTCACTGGCACAGCACAAAGGACCGACAAGTCCTTCACCGGGACAAGCGGGACCGAGCAACCACGAAAACATCGATGCGTTACCAGCGCTGTTCTCAGAGTAAAGGCGAAACAAAGCCCTGAACCAGATCCTAGAAAGAGAATTAACTGTGCTACAGCTGAAAACAGGGCAGAGGAAGAGAGGCAGCACAGTGGCAGGGTGCAGGATGCCGGCCAGGAATCTCCGAGGCGCCCGAGATTCATCAAAGATATTAAGGCAGAAGCAAGAGCACTCGGGGCCCCTGACCCGGCTCGTCTCAGACAGAGCGTAACCCTGCTGCTCCGGGCGCTGTGAACCTTCCAGCGCAGGGCGGCCAGAGGGCAGGAGGCAACCCTTGCCCCCCACAAGGGACGGACGGGCGGGCGGGCGGGCTGGCTCGCTCGCCTCCCCGGTAACCCCGGACCCCCGTGGGCTCGGATCTCACCTGCTGCCGCGCTGCCGGTACCCGGACCCTGCTCGCCGCCATGCTGGAGCGCCGGAGGAACCGGAGCCGGTGCGCACCCCACGTGCCCGCCCACACCCGAGCGTGGAGCCGCGGCGGCCATAGCTCACTGGGAGCCAGCAATCACCACGTGACACTGGCCACTTCCGGAGGCCGCAGCGGGGACAAACGGAGCCCCCCCAGCTCCTGCGCGTAGCCCGGGCTGCAGTACCGAACTCTGGACACAGGATGGCAGCACCGAGCGCGAACCAGCGCCAAACTGCGCCCCCGCGACCTCCGCTACGGAGTTTTGTAGGGGGCTCCGTCCCCATCCCTGCGCCAACCCTTGCAGACCCAGACTCGAGGGTTTTGGAGTGTCTTGGGGCCACAGCGGCTCCAACTCCACAAGCACAGCCCGTCATGTGAAGGTCTTTTTGGGGGTATCAGCCCCAAATCAAACTGTTCCCTCCCTTTCCTCAGAGGACCCCCCAATCCTCTACTCACCGAATCATCGCCCCCCCCCAACACCACCATCCGCCCCCAGATTCGCCCACACCTCCGTTGTTTGCCCCCTCAAAGCAAAAGGAAACAAACGAACAAACAATAAAATCTCAGAAAAACTGCCCCAGTGATGCTGAGAAAAGCAGCACAAAGCAGCCCAACAGTCCGTGTAACTCTTAAGTAGGTACGCGCTTATTCAGGCTGGGCTTGTGGGGGATCCCTCCTAACACGTGTGCTCACTGCCCAGCTTATCACCAATCTATGTCAGTACACAGTTGTAAGACTTACGAGTAGAGAAGGGATCCTTCTTGGAACTCTGCCACTCCTCAATAACCATGTGTGCTGTCCTCTGGTGCTGGTTGTGGGGATGAAGGCTCAAAGTCTTCCTCTAGGTTGAATTTCCGACCTTTCCCCTTGGAGTATGCACAGTACTTTCATGGCCGTTTCCCAAACCACCAAAGCAGTCCTAATCAGTACACTTGTCTTTAGCACACAAGCAGTCCCTATGGGCTTAGGCCTAGACAAGCAGTAACAAAGGTGCTTAATTAACTAACGGACCTTACAATTTCATGCTACCTTTTTCTTAAAGCTTGTCTTATCGAATTCCTATCACCAATCACCTCCATGACTGTGGGGCACCAGGAGGAACAAGTCTCGCCTCTCCTGCCCAGATCCACAACCAAGCCGAGCCGTCCAGAGCCGCACCCCGAAAGTAACACTTTCCAGCTCTGAATTAGAGCTCCAGGGGCTTTGCTTCAGCCTGCTTCACAGCCCCGCCTCCGCCAGACAGCACTCATGCTATAGCAGCGGTTCTCTGTATTTTGGAAACACCCACGAGACGCATAACGTTCTTCAGTTGGACAGGGATTTGTAGGAAGCCCCTGTAAACTGTCCTGATTTAGCATGATTTTCAGCGTGAAATCCCCATCCCAGGACACACTTCCGTCAGGCACAGGAGTGAATCAGTCCAGGGCTCTGCTGCAGGAACGCAAACAACTTACACCCTACACAGGGATTTGGGTCTTCTCCCAGAGGCAAGACAAAAATCATGTTGGAAGGAGAGTAAAAGCTAAGGCAGGACCAAGAGGATGAAGCAGGGCATGTGAAGGAGGCCACAGGGAAGGGGCAAAAAGCAGCTTGGTCCCCACTCAGTGTCTGAAAAAAGCAGTCCCTGTGCACTCTTCCTCTGCTAGGTTGTTCTGCGGGTCTTGCCCCCCTCCCCCTCGTTAAAAAGCAGCATTTTCAGGGTTTAGTATTCCAGTATTTCTCCAACAATATTCCTCTGTACTGTTGGTACTCAGCAGTGGGACATGGCACTCCTGCATGAAGGGGATGCAAAAGTCACCCGCAAGCAAAGGGTGAATCTTACTTACCCTTTGATGTATTACAGATCAATCCTGTTGGTTTAGTCTTCCTTATACTGGTATGGTGCATGCTTCAGGCCATGATGGCACTGTTATTGAAATTAACAAAAATGAAACATTACTGAAATCACCCGAAAGTGGCACTTCAGGGAGTTACTGACCGCAGTGCAGACACGGGTGGGCTGGTTTGGGCAATAAAGGTGCCTTTGCCTCCATGATCTGGAGGGCTGGACTGAACTTTTTGATATAAAGTGCACTGTGAGTAGCAGACCGTATGTGAACACAGAGTTCTCAAGATCTGGACCTGAGCTTCCAGGCGGTGTCCCCAGACTTCTCTTTCAGGAAGCCACCCTTCTGCACCTCTCCAGCTACGAAGAGGAACCTGCAAGTACAGTCCTTCCTGCCACCGCCCACACATTGTAAGGCACGACCATGGCAATGAGCAGTTACAAAGACTGCCGCAGCAAAGCAAGGAGGGAGATTTTGCCACCCTCCAGTTGTAGCAGGTGCATCCGTCAGTCAGTATTTGCACTCTGTTTAATACAAACACCAGAGTATAGGACAAGATTTACTCCAAGCTTACACAAGCAGCACTCACGGGAAAGCTTTTGTTATTCCGCACTCAGGAGGTGCTCTGAACACACAAAACGTGAGCATGCACTGGTACGTGAGCACATTTCCCTGTAAAAGGCCCACATTGGTGCACCCTTTGTGTAGCGCTGCGACCCGCACCCATCAGCTCTCGGGCACACCACAGCCCCATGGCCCTACGGGCTGCTGGGGTGTGAGCCCGCCCTGCCACGGCTGTGTAATTTTACCCATCGCCTCTTTTTTCCTCCCTCCGGAGCGGAGCCAGGTCCCAAAACCAAGCCGTTTTCCCGCCGAAAAAAAAAAAAACTACGTGCTCCAGGTGAGGCTCGAACTCACAACCTCGGCATTGCTCGGCTTTGTACTGCTATATAAGTACCGCGCGCTAACCGATTGCGCCACTGGAGCCCTGACACACGCTTCTTCCGAACTGCTTATCAAGGACTCGCCCGGCCCCGACTGGGGAAGCGCAGCGGCGCTGGGCCGCGCTCCCTCCGGTAACGGCCGCTCGCTGCGCCACGCGCAGGGTGGAAAGCAGCAGAGGTCGCAACGCCCGTCGCGACAGGAGCATAGCGGCTGCGCTGCTCCACACAAAACCCCGCCTGTGTCACCTCCCCGGCCGCAGGGTCGGTGGGCGGTGCGGCGGGGACAGCTCGGCCCCCTCCGCTGGGCGGAGGAGCACCGCCCCGGGCCCGGCCCGGCGCGGGGAACGACGTCGGGCAGTGCCGGGGGATGTAGCAAAGCGGTGTGATGGTTGTGAGGCGCTGTAAGGCGCAGGTCGGGGGGGTTCATACGTCGCGATCATTTAGAGCGGTGGGGAAATAACGCACCCGTTTGCCGTGGTCAGGTCCGAGACAGAGAGAGAAGTAACTATTGATAGCCAGGAACTAATTACAGACAGGAAATGAAGTGGTTATGTGTCTAGCTGCAGGAGCCGCATGCCCTGCGGCTTCGGAGTGCTCTGCCCGCGTGTGCCGCCGGGCGCTCCCAAAGTCGTACAGGTAGAAAGAAGTCCTAAAATGACAGTAGAGATAACTAAAAGCATTGGGTCACCCCATATGGACGATTCATTGGGGGTTTATTTCACCTTTGGACTTCCTCTTAGTGTAGGCGCAGGACATCTGTAGTACAAAGACACTGCATATACAGGGTCTAAACTGCTTGTTTCAATACCTGAAGTTTTTGTCTTGCTGTTTTATAGAATCCCAGACCGGTTTTGGTTGGAAAGGACCTTAAAGCTCATCCAGTTCCAACCCTTGCCCGAGCAGGGACACCTTCCATAGAACAGCTTGCTCCAAGTCCCTGTGTCCAACCTCGCCTTGAGCACTGCAGGGATGGGGCAGCCACAGCTTCTCTGGGCACCCTGTGCCAGCGCTCAGCACCCTCACAGTTTTCTAGAATTCAAAGATGGAATAAGGTGCTCTGATATAAAAGTGCTGACTACGTCTAAAAGACTAACATCAGCCTTTTACATACACTGTGCTGTCACAGAAGCAACACAGTGTATATATGATGCATTACATGCTTAGAAATAGTAACTGCAGAGAAAAGCCTTATGCATATGTTTATTTTTAAAGTCTGTGGCTAACATGGATTTATTCTGCAGTCAGATTTGGTTTATCTTTCTGCAGCGGGAAGATGATACACATAATTGGCATCAGCAGGTATTTAAACCCAAGTAATGCTCCAACACTTACGCACCTGAGATAGAGACATACTCTGTTTTTCCACACATGGTTAAGCACTGTCATCATATGTACTTTCTGAGACAGCCCTGTTGGGTTGCTGACATAAGAACTAAAAAGCATTTTCCTTTCTGCTGCAAGAAGCTCTGGGCATTTCATTACAGCATGGATGGTTGTTGGGAATGCTACAGAGCACTTGGGTTTCCATGGCCCCTAAAAATGAACTACTGGTGGCCTGGCAGCAGGTGATACACACTCAACCAGTTTTAAGTAAATAGCACTGATCTCCCAACTACTTTTCATAGGTTGTTATAGTTTAAGCCCAGCTGGTAACTCAGAACCTCATAGCCACTGGCTCACTCCCTCCTGCTTTTTCCCCCCTGCGCCTGGAGAGATGGGGAGGAGAATGGGAAGAATGCAAACCCCACAGCTTGAGATAAGAGCTGTCCAGTAACTAAGGTATAGTACAAACCACTGCTGCTGCCACCAATTGTAATGGTGGTAAGGGAAATAAAAAAGGGAGAGAATACAATTGCTTAGCACCCACTGGCACCCACCGTCTGACCTGAGCAACAATCTCAGCCTTCCATGTAACTCCCCCAGTCTCTACACTGGGCCTGATGTGCTGTGGTATGGAATACCTCTTTGGCTAGTTTGGGTCAGGTGTCCTGTTTCTGCTTCCTCCCAGATTCTTGTGCCCCTCCTCACTGGAAGAGCATGAGACTGAAAAGTCCTTGATCAGAGCAAGCAGTACTGAGCAACAACTGAAAACACTGGTGTTACCAGCACTGTTCTCAGACTAAAGTTGAAAACAGAACACTGCACCAGCTACTAGGAAGGAGAAATATAACTGTTACAGTTGGAGCCATGACACAGAATCATTGTCAAATGGCTTGGGTTGGAAGGGATCTTAAAGCTCATCAATTTCCAACCCCTGCCCCTGGCAGAGACACCTTCCACTGGAGCAGGGTGCTCCACCCCCTGTGTCCAACCTGGCCTTGAACACTGCCAGGGATGGGGCAGCCACAGCTTCTCTGAGCACCCTGTTCCTCTTGGCAGGTGGAGGGACAGCTATGTGTGACTTCATTACCTCTGCCCCCTGCATCTGATCCATAAATGAGCTGAAACCTTTTGAGTCTGTCTTGAATGGAGACGAGGTCCTTCTCACTGATCAAATAAGTTGTTCTGCTTGTTGGCACTACTACTGTAGGTATTGCTTAGAATATGTTTTGGTGGTATATACTGTTGACAGGTAAAGTAACATGCAGTTGCTATATTTGACCATTAATGAAGGTGGCTGGTGTGGAGAAAAAGAAAGAAAACAGTTAATACCTCAGAGAAATTGTCCATCCTCACATGGGTTTTAGTTGGCATAGCAGAACACAGCCGCTACCTTCTTTACCCTTAGCAGTACATCATTACACTAGAAAATAAGATATTCTATCCCACACAAAGATTGCTGTGAAGATAATTTCAGCCAAACAAGTGCTTTTTTGGCAAATGCAAGAATGTCGGGAGGAATCAAAGCTGAAGCTGCGAACATAGAGACAATCTGTTTATTGCAGATTTAACCTTAGACTCTGGCAAGAGGGAGGACTCAGCAAGTCTAATTCGGGTGTTTATATAGATGATGATCACTGCCTGTTGTATTTTAATTAGCCTTCCCATAAAAGTAACAGTGGTGACAGTGAAGATTCTGGTAGCTTTTGTGGCATCTTTGACCCTATTGTGCTCTGTGATACGCTTCACACTTGTTTCTTATGTTTGTCTCCACAGACTGAGGCCCATGATAGTATGTTTATGAATATAGCAGTGAAATTTGTCCACATGGATTAGTTTGTGGGAACGCAGCTGTACTTGTGTTCAAGTAGTAGGCTTGTTACTGATCTGAATATAGTTGTGGTTTTGTTTTTTTTTTTTTTTTTAATGAAAAAACATTTATATTAAAGTGCTTCATTTCTATTTGTTCTCAAAGAAGAACAACAACAGGAAGCTGGGTGAAATGGACTATTTCTTTGTATCTATGGCTTCTCTTTCCCATTTCTTCACATAAAAGTTAAAGTTTTCCTAATACTGCAGAAAGTTACTGCTTCCTGCTGATGGTGGAATATCCAGATTATCACTTCAGTGTAGCTTCATTATTTTAACACTAATGTAGCTATATCAGTCTCTGTACTGCACAGGGACAGAAAGGCACAGTTGAATTGATACTAAAAGGATTTTGTCCTCAAAATTTCTTTACCTCTCTTGGTGAAGATTATTCAGAGTGCTTGTTAGCACTAAGTAGGATAAAAACAAGGCCTTAAGATCCAATTTTCACAATGCTGTTTGTTTTCCAGAGTAGAATGGGCAGAGTGGAGAGGCAGCATCTATGCTTGCTGGCTGGTCTGCTTCCCTCCCCCTTCCCATGGGACAACCATTCCAGGAAAATAAATATTATGCCTATCCCTAGTAGTGTTCAAGGCCAGGTTGGACACAGGGGTTTGGAGCAAGCTGCTCCAGTGGAAGGTGTCTCTGCCCATGGCAGGGGTTGGAACTGGATGAGCTTTAAGGTCTTACCCAAATCATTTTGTGCTTCTATGGTTCTGTCACTTTAATACAGATAAAAATCCTGGCCAGTGAACCTGAATACCTCTTCTAACTGAAAACATAGTATTTACCTTATTATGTGCTTTATGTTAACATATCCTGCTTGCAGGACACCAGCCAGTAAATTTAAGCGTTTGATAGTTCTGGTGCATGAGGAAAGTGGAAAAATCAAGTAGGTGCTGTCCTAAAGTATTTTTTTCCCAGTGCCATTTATTTTCCTGACCCCTCAATGTAGAAGATGGATTATTTTTGTGTAGCAGTTCTGTGTTTCAGTAGTCTCGCACTTCTCTGGCAGCAAAAACTAACAAATCAAGTCCTCACCTGTACATAAGGGGAAGGATCTGAGAAGAAAATGAGAGCAGAAACCCGAGCTCCTGGAATGGGCTTTGATGGACAATGAAGAGTCATTGTGAAGTAGACTAGCAAGAAAAATCAGACCCCAGTGAGGCCACAAGGCGTATTTACATATCTGATTCTCATAGAGACTGCAACGCTGGCTCTTTTATTTGCCTCTCCAATATACTTCACAGCCATAGGGTTGCATGGCTATGAGACAATTTCTTATCATGGAGAGACAATTTATTACATTTTTCAAAACCTACTCATTTCAGAAGGTTGCAGAAAATGCTATCTAGGTAAAGAAAAAGGTAATAGTAATCTCAGATTCATACTAAAGGTGAATTATGTAAGTGAACTTCATGTTTGCTCCCTGAGTAGATCCTAGTTACTGGGTTTTCTTACCTCACTCTAGCCACAAAATGGATTTATCAGTCCATGTCAGAGATAGTTTTCTCTGTACCTTGTATTCTGCCTAGTGGAAAAAAGTGGAGACTAGGGATTAGAGTGGGGGTTGCAGCCAATAGCCCTGCAGCTACATCTGGCACATTAATTTTGTGGTGAGCAAGGCTTGATTGTATCAGTTTCAGGATCTGTGTTATTTTCCTGCTGTGGCTTTGTATAATCTCTTGGTTTTCATGCCCCACAAATGGAGTTCTGCTCCACAATACATGTTACTACCTATGACTCAAGTCATCAAAACAGCCTTCAGTTCCCCTGGTCCTGCCAGGCTGGGTCACAATCTCCTAAATGAAAGTTGATTTTAACTAGAAGATCTCTTTCCTTAGCAGCTAAATATTATGCCAGCAGTCTACAGTAAAAAAAAAACACTGAAATGTACCTGTCTGTAGGTCCAAATCCAGGCCTAATGACTTGGCTGTGCACTGGAGTCTCACCACAGCCATTCTGATGGTAGAAATTTTGTGTGCTAAATAAATAATGTAGGGCCTGGTTTGTTTTGGTTTTTTTTTTTTTGGTTTTTTTTTTTTTTTTATATAATTGAGTGAAATAGTAATTCCTTTGAGCTTATTCCAGAGGAACTTCTCACTAGTCACATTGCAATTGTACTGATAGAGTGGAACTCTGCCCTGCACGTGGATCTTCTCAACCCACAGTAAATGGAGGGCTCTTTTTTAATTGTGTAATTAGTTTAAACTGCAAAGAACTGCTACGGGTGAAGGTAAAACAGCCACCCTTACAACACATATAGGAACAAGAGCATGGTACTAGTCCAAACTCACACGCTATTGCTTTTCTCCACTGGAAAATCCTAACAATTCCCAGATTTGTACTGTTCCAGCATGCTGACTGTTACAGCAGCTGCACTGCTCATATGCACAAGCTATGGAGGCTGTAGTACCCATTTTTAAACAAATCCTATTAGAACCTTTGTTGTGGTTTAAGCCCAGCCAGCAGCCCAGAACCGCGTAGCCACTCGCTCACTCCCTCCCCTCCTCCTCCCCTCAGTCCCGGAGGGATGGGGAGGAGAATCAAAAGAATGTAACTCCCAGTGGCTGAGATAAGAACAGTCTACTAACTAAGCTATAACACAAATCACTGCTGCTACCACCAGTAATAATAATGACAAGGGAAATACAAGGCAAGAGAATAAAACCACTCACTATCCGCCAACCAATACTCAGCCCGACCCAGCAGTGATCTAACCCTTCCAGGTAACTGCCCCCAGTTTATACAATGGGCATGATGTGCTGTGGCATGGAATACCTCTTTGGTCAGTTTGGGTCAGGTGTCAGTCTCTGCTTCCTCCCGGCGTCCCCTCCTCTCTGGCAGAGCATGAGGTTCAGAAAGTCCTTGGTCAGACCAAAACATTACTGAGCTGCAACTGAAATCTTCGGTGTTATCAGAGCTGTTCCCAAGCTGAAAGTCAAAAACACAGCACTGCATCAGCTGCTGTTGTGGTTTAAGCCCCTCAAGCAGTTCGCTCACTCACTCTCCCCTCTTTCTTCCCCCAGTCCCAGGGGGATGGGGAGGAGAATCGAAAGAATGCAACTCCCACAGGTTGAGATAAGAACAGTTTAGTAACTAAGGTATAACACAAACTGCTACTGCTACCATCAGTAACAATAATGACAAGGCAACTACAAGGAAAGAGAATACAACTGCTCACCACCCGATACCCAGCCCGACCCAGCAGCGCACCCTCAGCCCCTTCCAGATCTCTGCTCTCCGTTTTATATCCTGGGCATGACATGCTGTGGTATGGAATACCTCTTTGGTCAGTTTGGATCAGGCATCATGTCTCTGCTTCCTCCCGGCTTCCCCTCCTCCCTGGCATGAGACTCAGAAAGTCCTTGGTCAGACCAAAACATTAGCAAGCAGTAACTGAAAACATTGGTGTTATCAGTGCAGTTCCCAGGCCCAAAATCAAAACCACAGCACCACAGCAGCTACCAAGAAGGAGAAAAATGGCTGCTGCTGCTGAAGCCAGCACAACCTTCTCTCCATACACATTCACTCACTAAGCACAGTGTAGATATAGTCAGAAGACTAAGGTATGTCAAGAGCACCTGAAAAGTGCTGAAATGTCTTGGAGTTTTCTGTTTACCACTCATTTCACATATTTCAAGTCCGAAACAAATGTTTCTGCATTTTTGCATTGAAAAATGGGGGTGGTGGGGAACAGAGTGAGCAATCCTGTAGGAACTACGTAGATGTTGAACAAGAACTCATGAGGGAATAAAGACAAACACAGGTCATGCCTGGTAGTTCTCAGTTTCTTGTTTGCCTGATACTTTGGTGACAACGTGCTGCATTTTCCCAAAGGGCATCACAGAGCCAGGTTCAGCTCTCCAACAAGCCCTGCTACAACACCAGCAAAGAGTGGATCAAATTAAAATGAGCACTTGTGGATGATTCTTGTAAACTCCAGTTTGTGCAGTAAAGAGAATTAAGAAACTTCCTGAGGGCACAATCAGTTTTTGATGAAAATACATATTTTAAAACACTAGTCAATTATTACCTAAGCTGTCAGAACATCAGAACTCTTTACAAAGCAACCTTTGACTCCTGGACCTATCCCCTTTGACACTGAAGCCTGCAGACACCTCTTCTACCAACCAATCCCCTGAGCTGTGGGGATGGAGTCACATGCAGTTTGCTTACAAAGCCCTCTACAAACTCGAGTATCCCCATCAAAACTTTCAGAGCTGGTGGACCATGGAGCTCCTTGTAAATGTAAGAAAATGGATAGAAGATAACAGATCTGCCTTTTTGCCACCTGTGTGCAATAAGCTTATGTAAGTAAATGAAGTTATTCTTTTTTTAAACCAGTTCTTAGATACAGTCTTGGCTATAAGAGGAAGCTGCTAAAATGCATACATGGTAAACACATACATGGTAAAATCAGTAAGAAACTGTAGTTCCTCTCAGACTGCAGTCAGTGCTCTTCCAAAGAACAGGACGTGACATGAAATCTGTTTTGCAGTAACTCAGGAGCAGCTGTAAAGATCAACTCAAACACAACATATTTGCCTCAAAGTCTCTTGTAGGCAGTTAGACTGAGTTAAAGGGATTTGTGTCAGGCCTTGTGACACTAAACTCATAGAAATCAGGGGAGGTGGCATCCACATCCACAGAGGATAAGGTTTAATAGCACAGAGTTAGCACCAAATTACAGCTTGAAACAGTTGTTAGAGCTTCTGAGAGTCATTACATCATTGCAAAGGAGCTAAAGCTCCACAAGGAATCAAAACTGGTAGGACATATCACTGGAAGATAGGAAGACAGGAAGGGCAGGGGCAGCAGAAGGGCAGGTTTCCAGGGCATTTCCAGAGCTGTCAAGGAAGGATAGGGAGGCTGAAGAAGCAGCTTGAAGCTATGGATTGTATTCTGAGTGAGAAAACTGATACAAGGAAAAAGTGTGGGCATTATGCAGTTGTGCAGCATTCATACTGCCAGTGTCAAAGCTCATAAATTCCAGTATAAGGAGTCCAACACGTAACAGCCTCTAGTCACAACATTAGCAAGAATTTCTTTTGTCAGTGAAGCTGAGGATGATATATTTTGTCTAAAATTATATATACAGAAAGCTGTCATAAGAAAGGACGCCAAGGAGTAACAGAAAACCAGGTTTTATAAAGAAAAATCATTTTTTCCTGCCAATGAAAAATAATAATCTTGCTTTACTACTTGAATCCTGAAATGTTCCTGTCTGTAGGTCCAAATCCAGGCCTAATGACTTGGCTGCGCACTGGGGTCTCACCACAGCCATTCTGATGGTAGAAATTTTGTGTGCTAAATAAATAATGTAGGGCCTGGTTGTTTTTTTTTTGGTTTTTTTTTTTTTTTTTTTTTGTTTGTTTTTTATGTTTTTTTTTTATAATT
>JASSUY010035869.1:0-12746 GCA_032466535.1 Forpus xanthops
GATCTTAGCAGGGGGGTTGGAAATAGATGATCTTAAGGTCCTTTCCAACCCTAAATATTCTATGATTCTATATTAAATCCCTAAGTGTTTCAGATTTCATGTTGGCATTCATTCCTAATTGAAAAAAGTTCCAGTCAGTTTTGTACAGATTCTACCTTGCTGATAATCATAGAATGGTTTGGGTTGGAAGGGACCTCTAAAGTTCATCTAGTCCAACCCTTCTGCAATGAGAAGGGACATCTTCAATTCGACAAGATTGATCAGAACCCTGTTCAGTCTGACCTTGGGTGCTCCCAGGGATGGTCATCTATCACTTCTCTGTCTGGGCAGCCTCTTCCATTGTTTCACTACTCTCATCACAAAAATGGTCTTCCTTATGTCTAGTCTGCATTTACCCTCTTTTGGTTTAAAGCCATGACCCCCTTTCTATCACTACAAAAAGGTCCTACTAAAAGGCTGTCCTCATTTTTCTTATAGGTCCTCTTTAAATATTAAAAGGCCACAATACTCTCCTGAGCCTTCTCCTCTGCATGCTAAACAACCCCAACTCTCTCATCCTGTCTTCATAGGTTGCAAAATATTAAACCACAAGTACCTGATCTGAGACTGAAACATGGCTCTTGGTTGGGGACAGTGAGGTCCATCCCTACCAAAACATTTAACACCTCTCAGTAAAATATGATTGTACTTCCCTTTCATGACAACCATGGAGGCGAACAAAACTGTTTATGTGGTATTCCATGTATAATGTCACTCATCTTGATTAGAACCAAAGCTTGTCTTCATTTTGCAATACAAAAAAAAATGATGAGAACACTCACTGCAGCTCTTTGTACATACAATTTAAGCAAAAGGGAGTAACTGCACAGGACTTGACAGTGTTTTTATGGCTCCTTTTTTTGGCAGATAAAGGCAGCACGAGCAATGCTGTCTCGGATTCTTGCATAACTCCTCTTTGTCCAGGTCACAGAATGTCTCAAATGGAACAGTTGAAAAATAACTTCTGTATCAACTGTCTATGTTGCAAACCTATGTGTTATCCAGCCATTGTAATAGGTTGAAGCATACTTCATTACATTTGCATTTTTTTGTAAGTAAGGGATAACAAAAAACCTAAATTGCTTTTCTTGGTTATCACTGGTACAGTACCAAATTAGAGTTTGTAATAACTAGTTGATAAAATGCATCCGAATAGGAATTCTAATTAATAGAATTTTAAATTTTTTTCTTCTTTTTCTCACCAAAAATGGAACCAGCAGCATACCACTTTTTTTCTCTGTGAACTTCTTCCGAAAGAATTTCTTGCCTTTTTAACTGTTTAAAGAAAGGCTCATGTTCAGCCTCCTTCATCTCTGTAAAGTGCTTGAGCTGTTCTCAACTCTGCCATAAGTAACATCGCAGCTTTGTTTCCTTATTTTATCTCTCTTTTACTTTCTCACACAGCCACTAAAGCTTAGTCTTTGTTGCTGCTAATTATTAGCTCACAAGAAAATGCCTACTTGTATAATACAGGCTATCATACATCATCTTTTTTTTTTCCAAGAGAGCTGCTGTTCTTCTTTCCTCTGAATATATCCAGGCAGATTTTTGATAGCTGCATTCTGGAGCCAGCTTTTGTTTTGGGGACAAAGGAACTCACATAACTGTCTACTTGCATTGCACAACACTGAAAAGCACAGGAGGTAATTTGCTACCTCTTTTACAGTTGAGACTGTGGTATCTTTGTTGCTCAGTCTCACTTTGTTCAAGCAGCCGTTTGGGCCTGCCATATTCCTGACAACATGCTCATCTGCTTTTATACACACACACACATGCAGTCTCTATTCCCATAATTACAAACTGCAGAGTTTAAAACATTGTGCAAATGTTTAAATTTGCACAAAATTTTAAGCTTCTGAAAAGAAGCTTAAAATAATGCTTATTGCACTGACTGCAACACAGCAGCTTTAACACATAACAAAACATGGGTTGCTATTATCACCAGCAGTGGTACATTTTTTAAAGTTTGCTTGGAGTAAATCTGACAGGAAAAACCCAAACCCATAGCTTCTTTTAGATTTTATCGTTTTTTACTCTGACATATGATGGGTCTTCCAACGATGATTTACTATTCTTACTGTGATTTTTTAAGGTTCTGCCTTTGTTTAATTTCCTTTTTTAACCTCCCATTGCTTTAACTCACTTTAAGTATTATTTGTATGACAGATACATCTTATCTTCTTTGAGAGGCAGGGATTTATTATTACAGAAATTCCTTGTGACAGATAGCTGTGTAAACTAAGAACAACAGGGGAGGGATATCAGTGAAAGAACTCAGTCACCATATTTCTTTTACTGTGAAACTTGTACCCACTTCTACACCCTGTTTTTCTCCAGTTTTCAATTATTATTAATACTTGATTATTAAATTATTGCACCTTCTGAATTTTTCCAGACAATATCAGCCTCCAATGGGCTCAACACTGCAGGCATGTAAAAAGAACGGCCTAAAGAAAGAGTCAAAAGCTAGAGAAAGAGTTACCCTCCACCTGTCTATCTTTTTTCTCTCAAATTCTCACAGCCTTACAGAAAACGTTCTTATCTGGTCATAATATGATAAGCTGCAGACCATCCCAAAAGCCAGATACCTAAAACTTCTGCAATGCTGCTTTTCAATTCCCTGAAATGTCCTCTAGTAGGCTATGTCTAATGCAGAAAGCCAGCTGAGCCTTGAAGCATCAAATACTGAGGCCAAGACAATCTCAAGGACATAGAGAAGAATAGGGATGAAGCCATGGTGAGATAAAAGCATTGGCCAATTCTCATACATCAGATTTTAATTCCTGAGATGGTGGCAGGAGAATCCTAGAATTTTTAATATAAAACAGTACAGCTCCTTTCCTTAAAGTGGTGAAGAAAACTCCATGGAAGGTCTGAAGTCACTGAGGGGAAATAACTCCGGCAATAATGGCCTGCCCATCCTAAAGCAACCTCCTAGAGAGTTTGGTGATCTTCATGGAAAATAGTAGGGAAAACATATATTGCAAGAGGAAAGAGGCACCAAGCAATGCATTGAAAAATACGGGGGGTTTGCTTAGGGGACATAACTAATGCAGTTCCAGGATGATTAAGACCAGTTTTCTTAAGAAGTCAACCTAGTTTTAGAAGTATGAAGTTCTTTCAACTGATCATGAAACCATCGTCAGAGCTCACTGCTCTTTGTAGTCCTGCCAGACACACCCTAGGAGACTACGTAAGTGTAGTGAATAGCAGGATAGATTTACAGAACTACTTGGTGAATTCTTGCCTGGCTGTGGTGAGGCCCAGTTGGGATGACAGACGGGTCACTCTGGCACCGCTTCTGCAACTCAAGTGTGGAACTTTGTTTTCATACAGCTGTGGCACAGGGTTGCTGCTGACTGTTGTCTTAAGGAGTGCTGCCCTTAAATTAAAGGATGATAGCAAAATATTTAGGGAAGATGATGAAAACTCCTTATATTTGGGGAAGGGAGTGTGTTTGCAAGAAGTACCTTTCTACTATTTAAAGGGACTTGCCTACAAAATAAACTTAAGCAGAGAGAAGAAGGAGGAGTGAAAATATCACTGTGAAGGGTAAAAATTCTCAGTTGTGGCTCTTTCATACTGAATTTCAGATGAAAGCCAACAGAAAAGTCTGATTTATTCTCAGCTATTGAAGTAATAGAGGGAGTAAATTAACAGTGTCTTACTTCAGGGAAAGCATATAAATTCTCTGGAGCATGACCACAGAATGTGAAACAATGCTTCATTAGGGTGGCAATCCACTCCCTCAGTTCTGTGTGGCCTTTTCCAGGCAGGGTTTGCTATACCTGACTGCAGAGTTGCAAATACAGTTCAGATGCAGAACTGCATTTCACCCTTGTTTCAAGCTTATGGGGCAGATGGGGCTGGAATAATAAATGCAAATGTTTTGGAGAAGGATACATGCATAGTGAAATCTACAGCTAGACTAAGAAGTGCACAAAATCTGTGAGTCCCGTAGAAGCCTTAGTGTTTCATGGACAAATTATACCTGAAGTAGATGTTGAATATCTAGGTACAGTACGCTCACCCTGTTGTTTATTGGAGAGAGACAGTAAGAGGAGGTTTCAGTACCCTGAATTCACACTTAGACTTGTTTCAAAACCACCAAGGATAAAGTAGATTGAGCTTTCAAACCTTTAAATAATGACTAGGTTCAAGCCTAGGGTGTGGATCTGAATAGAAAATCTCTTTAATTTACACCAACAGCTGAGTTACAGATGTGACTTCATAGCTCTGAAAGGGTTTGGATCTAGGGTTTACAGTCAAATATTCTATAAAAGCACCTGAAGCAAAGGCAGTGTAAGGTGTGGGTGAAGTACCAGTGATTAAGCAGGTTCCAGAGTGTAAAGGGACAGGATGGTGTTTTACAATTCAGATTTACTTCCCGTTATCCTACTCTGATTTTATTGGTAACACATTAAAATAATTTCCCAAAGTTGAGCCTGTTTTGCCCATGGCAGTAATTGGTGAGTGACCTCTCCCTGTCCTTGTCTCAGCCCATGAACCTTTTGTTATATTTTCTCTCCCCTGTTCAGCTGAGGGTGGGAGTGATGTAGCAGCTTTGGTGGGCACCTGGAGTTCAGCCAAGGTCAACCCACCACAATCTCATATTTGATTAAAACATTTACTGGATCAGAGAGAGAAAACCACTAATTAAGTGTCTTTGTTTGGAATATAGGAAATCACTCGAGCAGATAATGACAAAAAATGCTACATTAAAAATATACTAATTTTTTCCAATTAATAGCTTAGCACCAACACCAGTCAAATAGAAATCTGAAATTACCAACTGCAATCATTGAAAAATTAATGGAGTAAAAGTCTGTACCAGAAAATTTTAAGCTGATATTGAAAATGATTGTTAACAACAGTGTCATGAACAGCCATCCCAAAATATTTATCATGCTTAATATTGTACCATTCCTAATGCTATATACACACACATGGAGATCTGCTTATCTTTTTAAGTAAACTTCTGATTATTTAATTTGCATATAGCTTTTTATATTCATGGAGTCTAACATTCAAGGAGTCTAACAATTCAGGCATGCAAATGCAATCAAAAGCTCCATTCGCTTTTTAAGGGAGACAGAGGGAGTTCTGTTAAGCATTTTAAACTGGCAAAACCTGTCTATCACATTATAATTGGCTCTAATTAATACTGCCAGAAGCTACAGCTATAAAAATCTTTACCAAACACTGAGTCACACTTAAATTGGTGCAAAATCCTTCTTTTGCCCAAACAAACATTAGAGAAAATCATTTCCAATGTGTTCCTTAAAACTGCAAACTGTCTGATGTCTGTAAGTGAAGACAAACATAAAAGCATAGAAGAAGCCATTTTGTTGAAATGTAGGATATGATGCATTTTTCTAAATGGCCAAGATAGGTGTGAAAATCAGTGAATTATATTGCATGCATAATGCATGTAGGTATGTTTTGTCAGAGTAGAAGAGTCTTCTTCTTCATCAACCTTTTAAAGATGGAAAAGTGGGATGCGAAGAAGTGTGTCTTTGCAATGAGTTTGTGTGATAACTCAGCCAGCCCTGACTCATGAAAACAAGTGTGGAAAACAAACACCATGTAAAATACCTTAGCCATCACACAGAGAAGTATCCAATCAGAGAGGCACACACTGCTGCATCCCAAACACAGTTCAGAAAGAAACTTGCACCTGCTGGAGGCTGGAGATACTCTTCTGTATTGGAGCTCTCCACAGAAAACAGGAGTACCTACACCTCTGGGGGAAGCAGAGTCCAGTTCTAGGAGGAGAAAGCTTTAGTTCAAGTAGATAAGATTGGTACCCCATCTACTGCTGCTGGCCCATATATCCCTGGCTTTATTAGGATTTAATCTCTTGACCACTGTAGGACTTGCAAGGCAGGAAGGGTTTGGGCCGTTGGAGTAGGTGGTGTCACTCCTGCTTACATGTGCTCAGGTAGACTCTGTTACCATTACTGAGAGATCAATTAATTTGCGAAAACAATATCACGCTAATTGAGGGGATTGCTGTGAAAATTAAAAATCAGCAGATTATTTCAGAAAATATCGGGTTGTATCCAAAATATATATGCCTTTTACAGCAGTCCTGTTTGCCCTATTCAGGAGAACATTGCAGAGTGGTGGCTAACAACCGACATTAAATAAGGTTACTCCGATTAGGTGCTGTAGCTCTGGACATGGTACACCCATTGTTGGCCCTAGAGACTAAATATACCTGGTATGCTACAAATAATGTCGCAAATATCTCTGGGGGTTTTAACTCTCTGGCCAGAGAAGTGAGATTCCCATTTGTCTTCTCCCAGAATAGTGTGCAGAACACTAAGAACCAGCTGCCATCTTAAAGGAAAGAAGGCAAGAGTTCTACTGTCTGTCAAGGCAGTATCTGTGGAATCTTAGCAAGACACTTTGGAGAACATTTTTACAGTGTTAATGAGGTACTGACTGAAGGAACAAACACAGACAAAAAACTAAGGACAACAGGTGATCATTGCCTTCTTCAGGTAAAATTCACTGAGTTTATATTGGATTGTTTGTGATAGCCTAAAATCGCATTTAAGGCGATTCGGATAAAAAGTGACCAATATTCCTCTAAACTAGGAATAGTACTGCTATTCTTGCCAACCATTTCTGTCTTTTTCACTTTATTCAGTCCATGATATTCATCTTCTCTGACAGACTGAAAAGAAACTTGTATACAAAAGCAAAAAACTGGATTTCCTGTTAACTCTGGTTGCATGTATTGATTCTTTGTCACCAGTTGTGCGGCAGTGGGTTTTCATCCCTTTCAAAGACACAGGTAAGAAAAACAGATTTCTTCCTATGACAGTCATTTCCAGTCACACATAAAAGAAACAGTGGCATCACTTATCTTGGGAGTAAGAAGAGAGTGATCAAAAAATCTCTTCTAGCTGTACAAACAGTGTTTAGGCAATACATACCCATATATCATATATGGAAAATAATGAGGGAGTATTAAGTTTATTTTGAGGGGCATAACATAGGTCCCGTGGAGCAAGCCAGACGTCTTTGCATTGCACTTTGGTAAAATTGTTGACATTTCCTCAAAGTCACAAGGGAAAGAAATGCGTACTTTTACAACCCGAAAGCAAGTTCTCTGTTTGGAGTTACATGATTCTGGTGTCTAGAAGGTAAATAATAAGTCTATAATATTTTAGTTTGAACTTGGGTTTGTTCTAGCCAGGGCAGGCCTTCTGCCTCTGTTAAGTTTTTATTTTTGGTTCCTTTCCCAGGAATTGGTGTGTGACTGGGAATTTTATATTATGTGCTGGTTAAGGATAAGTTTTAGATACTAATTCTTCTCTGCAGCTTGCTTAAGCTATGACCTGAGTGATTCTCAATGAAGTCTTTTTGCAGGTGAACCTGACAATTTCTAATAGTTCAGGGCAGCTACTTTTGTCTCTAGAATATTTGACACATGGTTACACTCAAAACAGTGTTCAGAGCAGAGAGGAACGCAAACTAGGAGTAGAGTTATGAGTTAATGTTAGACCAATCAATGTCTAGTTGGCTATTTTGATATGTTTCCTTATCACAGCCCACTTTCTTGTCACTTTTTTCAGGCTAAACATTGAAACTTGCATGTCTTTCTGTAAGTTGCATCTATTCCTATACAGCAGCAAGCTGCTCAGAGCTGTGACAGAACCTGAATGCTAGTTCTTAAAAAGTGCAATACTGGACCTTTTTTTAATGTCTAGTTGAGGCTGTGGTACTTAGAAAAATGAGATTTATGATCTTTGATAGTAAAAGCAAATGAAGAGCAGGATATGAAAAAAGCCAATAAAAATAGAAAAAGCAAAATCTTTGTGTTGAAAGCAATTTTTTTGTTACAATTTATGAAAAAGGAATCCTTTTGTAGCGCTTTTAAACTCCTTTTTTTCTTATAAGTATTTTACTTAATGAGTGAAAAGACATTAATTTGAAATTGGGAGACCTGACATGCTGGATTTATCTGGATTTCTTTGATAAACACTGGGCTAAACTAATCCTGCTTCAGCACAGTTCCTCTGAAATGAAGAGATAGGTCTTGTACTTCTGTGACTGCACTTTCCACATTCAGGGAATGGGCCAAAGTGCTCTTATGAGAATTCTCAAACAATAATGGAAACATGTTTATCATAAGAAAATAGATTTGACCAAATATGAAAGGAAAGTCCAAGAAGGAACAGAAGCCAAAACTGCAATTCTAAGAAATTCTAACCTCAACTTTTGCAAATCCAATAAAAAAATATGTGGAAAAATTTTTATTTCAATGATTTCAATTAGTTCAATTTTGAAGTAATGCCCTAAATTCTTGAAAAATAGTTGTAAGTTAAAAATGCCCTTGAGTAAAAATCCTGTAATACAGGCCTATGAACTCTGGGAGAAGGAGAAAAGACTAAAAAATGTTTATGTCCAGATTTGTGGCTGAAATGGACTTTAGAAGATATGTGGGCACATAGCTATATCCGGGCTTCTGATATCAAGGGCAAAAAACACTAACTAGACTAAACAAGCTCCATAAACAGCGTCAGAAAGTTAGCATTATTAGAGCATGCAACTAAAATGACAAGATAAAACTTGGCTGTAGCCTGATGCTTGGTGCAGTGAAGAACAATGTCATTTTTGTAGTAGATTTAATATTCTAAATATGTTTAGCTAAACTTCCCTGAGAGGGCAGAGGGAGGTGCTGGGAGTAATAAATGAAAATGCAGACACATAAGCAATTTTAAATAAGGTTTACTTAGAGACTGAATAGTCTGATTTCCTTTCTTGGGTATTTAAAAGATAAGCATATTAGTATAGGTGAAGTAATTATAAAAACAACTATGAGACTTGATGCTGGAAACAATAAATTTCATAAGGAACAATGTGCATGTAAATATATTTATGGATTTGTATGTGTGCATACATACTTATAGGCTATCAACCTTGGAGATTAATTAAAGTTAATGGTGAATCAGGGGTATGTAAAAAATCAGCAGAGCATGAATTAATTTAGGAGCTGTGTAGCTTCCCTGAAACTTAAAAACCAGAGCCGCCTGATGTCAGCAATCACACTTGCACAGTAAGAATTACATATAAATTACAGACATGCAGTAAGAAGCCCTTGTAAATTTTAATGGTTGATTACTATTCAACAGAGGACATGGCACTTAATGAAAGAGACCTAACTAGTGGCCCAAATTGCTAATGAGAAAAGTTGACGTCACTGAAAACTTCTGCAGCTTAACTTGCCAGTAGACCTGCGTACACACAAACACAGAGTCCTTTGGTCCTTCACCTTACTGTAGGACAGCTGGTTCCTCAATGATGTGCCATCTATTCACTTAACGCAGGAGTGAGGTTGTAGGTCCTAGACAAGTGCTCAAAACTTGAGGCTTTTTTTAAGAGGGCATATAGCATCTTCTCAAGGTCTTAGTTTTTTTTTACTGCTGATACAGTTCCAGCTGTGAGACTTGAGTTTGTACTGCATCATCCTCAAACATCTTCCTGAACTAAAATTTAGGATTAGCAGCACTCCGCCTGTCTTCTGGATCCCTGTAGGCCTTCAGCAGGAACAAGATGCACAAAGGCTATGCCGTATGAATGATGTCCAGACCTTTGAGGTTGCCTTTCCTACTTCTGCATTTGTAACTTGCATCTCCACGTTCCCTGTGTGAATGTACAGACACAGTTCTTCTCCCCCTTACCTCTGGAGGCTGAGAAAAAGCCAGGATCATTATCAGGGATTTTATTTGCCCTTTAGGAGAACAATGCTCCAAAATACAATGACATAACTCATTAATTCCAGTATTCTTGTGTTTGCAAAATACTCAGAGAGTTTGTCATTTGAAATGAGATCATGTAGAAACATATGCAGTTTGTTAAGAGAAAAAAAAAAAAAAATAAAATAGGCAGTATATTTTGCCGAGTTTTAAAGAACATGCACTGTACTGTTCAATTCTAAACCACAGTGTAAATGTTATGTTGAAACCTGTTATTGAGATGTCTAACATACAGATTTTTTTGCTAAAAAAACATTAGGTTTTCTAAGACTTTTTAAGAAGTTATTCATAGAGTCAGATTTCATCGTTGTTCTTTATGCAACTTATAATGCATTCTCATCTCTCAATACAATTTACAATATTTAACTAAGAAAATCTACTGCAAGCCCTCTCTGAACTTGACTGAGTGCTATTAACATCTATTTATAATTGTATTTTACATGCAATTTGCTTAAGGTTTAACTTCTAGTGTAATGCTAGATAAAATTAGATATTCAGCTCTGCTTCAAGTAATTAATCTGAGAGTAAAAAAAGAGAGTTTAATAAAAGACTATTTTGGTATTCCCTAATTCTCTCTCATACATAGAGACTTCTAAAATTAAACTAATTAGGCAAAGCTGCTAATATAAACACATTTCAGCACCTAGAGTTTTGTGAATCGGATTTTATTCTTTTCCACTCACTAGCTTTGCAAAATGGGAGGTAAATCATCAGTAAGTGAAGTTCATGTGTGTTAGATTCTGCAGGCCTGCATTTTCACACTGTAGCTGGCTGGAAGTCTTGCAGGTGTTGGTGTGTAATACTAGTAGATGCCCTATGTATTTTGAAATTTGACCCCGTAAGAAAGGGGAAGAGCAAGTGACACAGAGTGGGATACATGATCTCACTTATATCAAGAAGCATAAGTAAGAATCCTTGGATACAGCTATTAGCACCTGTTACATCATGTGCCTGTAAAAATGGATCGCTTTTCTGTTAGAGCTATTAATCATTGTAAACTGCTTTAAGCACAGTCACTAAAATAGAAATGCTAAGGTCCAGCCATTAAACTGATATGGACACTCAGCAGCTTCATACTCAACAAATATTCTTGCAAGATTGCAGACTTCATAGCAGTAAGTTGTGGATCTCAGTTGCATGATAGCTTATAAATAGAAAGTAGGAATTGTCTGCTTGGGGTTTTGGGGTTCTCAGTTATGACTGTAGCCTGTTGTGCCCTTGCACTCACAACTTGTCTTGTAGCATAACTAGAGGTCATAAAACAACGTCCTGAAAAGGCAAAAAATGAGGCCAGATAAATTGGTCTGCATGGAGCTCTCTGTCAAGCTCTACACTGTATTATCACCTTTTTGACTGCTTCTGCAATAAGGATATTGTGTTGTTTCCTATTCCTACCTACTTAGTAACTTGGCCACATAGTCACATAAAGAAATCTCTCATTTCACAAGTGATTTCCCTGGCAAAGAAATTAATTTTTATAGTGTATATCACTAATCACTTAAATTAGATTTAGCAAGATGAAATTCCAGGGTTGCTTAAAATCAAAACCCCATGTTTCTACAGCCCTGTCCTTCCCCCTCTATTGGTAGGCATATTTTTCTGTATGCTCCCTGTCAGCAGCCTCAGTTACTATATAAGTGACTGGGGAGTGGTCTGAGCATTAATTCTTTTTGGTTTTGGTTGTGGGTTTTTTTAAACCATGACACTTCTAAGATATATTTTTTGTGATTAGATAGTTTGGCTGACAGATGAGACAATCTGTCCAGCTGTCAAAAAACCTGCCAGCAAAGGATGCCATTTCACATGGAGATTATTTAATGGAAAATTAACCACCTGCTGTGAGTTAGCTTCTCATTGATTAACCTCCATGGAGAAAGTCATGGCTGCAGTACCGATGGCTGACATTGGCTGCATTTGAGCTCAGCAATAACACATCTTTAAAGTCATGACAGCCAGGATATTAGTAGTAACTAAAGATTGTTAGAGATGTTGACAGCTGTTTCAGAGGAGAAATCTGGTTTTGTTGATAGAGAGCATAGAAGTTGTTGCTTGTCAGGCAGATATAAACAAAGCTTAGATGAAAATTGGTAGATATGTGAAGGATCTGTAGCAGGTCAGTGCTAGTAAACAGGTTGTTAGCCTTGAAACAGAATATTCTGTTATTCAAAAGGTTAAAAGATGGCAAATGTTCTAGGCTGTGAATAAATTCTGTACTTACAGGTTATTCAAAACTATCAAAAAATTTAATCCCTGGTCTTCTCCTTTTACTGTAACAATAAAAGCCAAGAGACTTCAGTCTTACATTGTGTGTAAATTCTTCCTGCTACAATTTTCTTGCCCAGAATTAGGCTGAGTGAGTTGACAAACCCATGAGGATCAGTTCATCCAGAGAACGATACCAGGAGGTTCCTGATGACTTTGGTGTTAAACTGTATTAGACTGCTGCCAGGATTTACTGATACTGAATCTATCTGTTGGCAGAAAAACATGCCTATTGATTTTCACTAGTGGGCTGTCAGTATCTCCAAAGTGGGAAGTATGGGTCTGCGAGGGTTTTCCTTAAGTTACGAACCTAAAATGGCAGGTAGATTATTTTACCATTGCTTTTATGTAACCATAACCCTCTGCATGCCTCCTTCCCAAAGAAGGGCATTTTATACATACCTGCATAAAGTACGGGCACAAAAATTAGTTCCTCTATAAAAATCTGCAGAAAGCCTAAAAATTATTATTTCAAAATAATTCCTATTTTCTTGGAATTTATGGCACACACAGAAAAGGTGGAAGCAAAGACGGGTAGCCTGGGAAGAATACAGGGATGTTGTCTGGAAAGCTAGGAACCCAGTTAGGAAAGCTAAGACCCACTTAGAATTAAACTTGGCTAGGGATGTTAAGGATAACAGGAAGGGATTCTATAGGTACATTGCAAATAAAAGA